>WOXC01008489.1:0-99341 GCA_011680675.1 Gymnobelideus leadbeateri | reverse complement strand
GATTATCATGACCTGAAAAAGGGTTATACTTAGAGGGTGTGGGTATGAATGCACTAACATGGAGTCTAAAAAAAAAAAAAGACTATTAAGGGGATCAATGGTACTGTAATGGGAAAAAGGAAAGGATGAGCTAGGAAAAGGTAAAATATGCCATCTGAAGAGGCATCAAAACACACTATAGAAGAAGGGAAAGTAAGAGGGAGAGGAGCATCATTTAAACACTATTCTCACTGGTTCTGGTTCAAAGAAGGATCAAATTAATCAGTGAAGTTTAAGAATCTAACGTGAATAGACACATAAATTCATTAAATAGAGGAATTGGAGGGAGGGAGAGGAGCATTGTTTGAAATTTACTCTCATTGGTTTGGAATCAAACGGGGAGTAATTTACTCTGATAAGTATAAAAATTTGTTGTGTCCTATAGATAGTGGGAGGGTAAGGGGGGGGGGTGAAAAGGAGACTAAAGGGAGGGATTATAAGGGAGGGAAATAGTAGTAAGGGGAGAGGGTAGGTTAAGAAGGGAGGTCACTGGGTGGGAACACTGAGGGAGGGGGTGGTCAAAAGGGAAAACT
The DNA here is from genome assembly GCA_011680675.1 of Gymnobelideus leadbeateri. Lineage (NCBI taxonomy): Eukaryota > Metazoa > Chordata > Mammalia > Diprotodontia > Petauridae > Gymnobelideus > Gymnobelideus leadbeateri. Next base: position 98,769 of record WOXC01008489.1, on the reverse strand, counting down.
TCAAGGAGGGGAAGGGAGAAGGAAGAAACAAAAACATAAACAGGGGAGGGAATAGGATGGAAGGAAAGAGACAGATAGTCATCATTACTGTGAATGTGAATGGGATGAACTCTCCCATAAAACAGAGGCGGATAGCAGAATGGATTAAATACCATAATCCTACAATATGCTGTCTTCAAGAAACACATTTGAAACAAAGGGATATCCACAGGGTAAAGGTAAAAGGTTGGAGTAAAATTTATTATGCCTCAGCTAAAGTAAAAAAAGCAGGGGTAGCAATACTTATCTCAGATAAAGCAAAGCAAAAATAGATCTAATTAAAAGAGATAAGGAAGGAAACTATATCCTACTAAAAGGCACCATTGAGAATGAAGCAATATCACTACTTAATATATATGCACCAAGTGGTATAGCATCCAAATTCCTAGAGGAGAAGTTAAAAGGAATTAGAGGAAGAAATAGATAGCAAAACTATACTAGTGGGGGACCTTAATCTCCCCCTCTCTGAACTCGATAAATCTAACCTCAAAATAAACAAGAAAGAAGTTAAGGAGGTGAATAGAATCTTAGAGAGACTAGACATGATGGATCTCTGGAGAAAACTGAATGGGGATAAAAAGGAATTTACTTTCTTCTCAGCAGTGCATGGTACATACTCAAAATTAGACCATGTACTAGGGCATAAAAACCTCACAATCCAGTGCAAAAAGGCAGAAATATTAAACGCATCATTCTCAGATCATGATGCAATAAAAATTATATGCAATAAAGGGCCATGGAAAGATAGACTAAAAACTAATTAGAAACTAAACAATTTAATCCTAAAAAATTGGTAGGTCAAACAAGAAAAAAAACAAATTATAGAAACAATCAATAATTTCATTCAAGAGAATGATAATAATGAAACAACATACCAAAATTTGTGGGATGCACTAAAGGCAGTTCTCAGGGGAAGTTTTATATCCCTGAGTGCATACTTAATTAAAGCAGAGAAAAGGGAGGTCAGTGAATTGGACATGCAATTGAAAAAGCTAGAAAAAGAACAAATTGAAAATCCCCAATTTAGTACTAAATTAGAAATACTGAAAACCAAAGGTGAGATTAATAAAATTGAAATTAAGAAAACCATTGAATTAATAAATAAAACCAAGAGCTGGTTTTATGAAAAAATCAACAAAATTGATAGACCCTTAGTCAATATGATAAAAAAAAAGAAAGAAGAAAACCAAATTATGAGTATCAAAAATAAAAAGGGTGAATCTACCTCTAATGAAGAGGAAATCAAAATAATAATGAGGAATTATTTTTTTCCCAATTGTATGCACATAAATATGACAATCTTAGTGAAATGGATGAATATTTACAAAATCACAAATTGCCCAGATTAACTGAAGAGGAAGTGAATTACCTAAATAACCCCATCTCAGAAAAAGAAATCAAACAAGCCATCCAATGAACTCCCTAGGAAAAAATCTCCCAGGGCCAGATGGGTTCACTAGTGAATTCTATCAAACATTTAAAGAACAATTGATTCCAATACTCTACAAACTATTTGGGAAAATTAGTGAAGAAGGAGTCCCAAACTCTTTCTATGACACAAATATGGTACTGATTCCTAAATAAGGAAGAGATAAAACAGAGAAAGAAAATTATAGACCAATCTCCCTCATGAATTTAGACGCAAAATTCTAAATAAAATATTAGCCAAAAGACTCCAACAACTTATCACAAAAATAATACACCCTGATCAGGTAGGATTCATTCAAGGAATGCAAGGATGGTTTAATATTAGGAAAACCATCAATATAATAGAGCATATCAACAACAAAACTAGCAAAAACCACATGATCATCTCAATAGATGCAGAAAAGGCTTTTGACAAAGTACAACATCCATTCCTATTAAAAACACTAGAAAGTATAGGAATAAATGGAGCCTTCCTTAAAATAGTTGCTAGCATCTATCTAAAACCATCAGCAAGTATTATATGCAATGGGGATAAACTAGAAGCCTTTCCAATAAGATCAGGAGTGAAACAAGGGTGTCCACTATCACCCCTCTTATTCAATCTGGTACTTAGAAACATTAGCAGTAGCAATTAGAGAAGAAAAAGAAATCAAAGGAATCAAATTAGGCAAAGAAGTGACCAAGCTATCACTCTTCGCAGATGATATGATGATATACTTAGAGAATCCTAGAGAATCAAGTAAAAAACTACTAGAGACAATAAATAAATTTGGCAAAGTTGCAGGATATAAAATAAACCCACATAAATCCTCAGCATTCCTGTACATCTCTAATGAAACTCAACAGCAAGAGATAGAAAGAGAAATCCCATTTAAAGTCACTGTAGACATTATAAAATATTTGGGAATCTACTTGCCAAAACAAACCCAGAATCTATATGATCACAACTACAAAACACTTCTCACAGAAATAAAATCAGATCTAAATAGTTGGAAAAATATCAATTGCTCGTGGCTGGGTCGAGCTAATATAATAAAAATGACAATTTTACCCAAACTAAATTATATATTTAGTGCCATTCCAATCAATTTACCAAAAAACTACTTTGCAGAGTTAGACAAAATAATAACAAAATTTATTTGGAAAAACAAAAGGTCTAGAATATCAAGGGAATTAATGAAAAGAAATGCTAGGGAAGGTGGACTAGCTATGCCAGATCTTCATCTGTATTATACAGCAGCAGTCATCAAAACTGCTTGGTACTGGCAGAGGTGTAGAGTAGTGGATCAATGGAATAGATTAGGTGCAGGAGACCCAGCAGTTAATGAATATAGCAATCTATTGTTCGATAAACCCAAAGACCCCAGTTTTTGGGATAAGAATGCACTATTTGACAAAAACTGCTGGGAAAACTGGAATACAGTATGGCAGAAACTGGGCATAGATCACTATCTAACACCATATACCAAAATCAAGTCTAAATGGGTGCATGATCTAGGTGTAAAGGATGATACTGTAAGCAATTTGGGAAAGCAAGGAATAGTTTACCTGACAGATCTGTGGAGAGGGGAAGATTTTAGGACCAAACAAGAATTAGAGAGCATTATAAAATGCAAAATGGATAATTTTGATTACATTAAATTGAAAAGCTTCTGCACAAACAAAGCCAATGTAACCAAGATCAAGAGGGAGGTGGGAAATTGGGAAAGAATTTTTACAACCTGTGTCTCTGATAAAGGACTCATTTCTAAAATTTATAGAGAATTGAGCCAAATCTATATGAATACAAGTCACTCCCCAATTGAGAAATGGTCAAAGGATATGAACAGGCAGTTTTCAGAGAAAGAAATTAAAGATATCTATAAGCATATGAAGAAATGCTCTAAATCACTATTAATTAGAGAAATGCAAATCAAAACAACTCTGAGATACCACATCTCTCCAGTCAGATTGGCTAAGATGACAAAACAAGAAAGTGACAAATGCTGGAGAGGATGTGGGCAAATTGGAACGCTAATACATTGCTGGTGGAGTTGTGAACTTATCCAACCATTCTGGAGAGCAATCTGGAATTATGCCCAAAGGATTATAAATAATTTCATACCCTTTGACCCAGCCATACCACTCCTAGGGTTATATCCCAAAGAGATCATAGTAGTGGGAGGAAGAACCATATGTACAAAAATATTTTTAGCAGCCCTTTTTGTGGTTGCAAAGAATTGGAAACTAAAGGAGTGCCCATCAATTGGGGAATGGCTAAACAAGTTGTGGTATATGAATGTAATGGAATTTTATTGTGCTATAAGAAACGAGGAGGTGACGGATTTCATAATTACCTGGAGAGACTTATACAAACTGATGCTGAGCGAGAAGAGTAGAATCAGAAGAAATTTGTATACAATCACAGACATACCATATCTGTGACGACCAACTATGACAGACTGGACTGTTTTCAGCAATGCAGTGATATAAGTTAATCCCGAATGACTCAAGAAAGTGAGAAATGTGCCATCCAGAGATATAACTAGAAAGAACTGAGCCTGAATCCTGATGGAAGCAAACTAAATGATCTTGTTCTTCTCATTGTTTGGTTGTACTTCTTCCTTACCATCTTTCATCCCACCTAGTACAATATGCCTTTGCAATTGGAATAATGTTTAATATGAATGCATTTGCAGACCCTATACTGTACTATATGATGTCATGAGGGGAGGAGGGAGGGAAGTAAAGGAAATTTGAAAATCAAGGAACTAAGGAATTGAATCTTGTCAACTGAAACTAAACTAATAAATTAATTAAAAAAAAAAAAAAAAAAAAAGAACAGAAGGAATACAGACAATTGGGGAAAATATTTCATAAACTATCTCTCTGAATGTGATTGGGTTGGAATATTACTGTGGTGTAGAAAATAATGAGCAGGTTAATTTAGAAAAATATGGAGATTTCTACCCACCTTCAGAGAAACAAATGACAAATGGAAATAAGCAGTGTACAGTCTTGCATACATGTGTATAAATATATGTATGCATGTATATGTGTGTGTTTGTATCTATCTATATCTATATGAACATATATATCTACATGTCTTATGTGCTTAATTGTAGTCTTTGGGGTTTGAAAATAGAGGGAAAATAAAAGTAAAGGGGCACAGCAGAAAAAAGAAAAGAAAACCTACAAGGATATTTTAAAAAACTGGATAGTATTTATTATACAGTTTTTAGTGAAATAGAAAGTAATTGCTTTAAATTGAATCCTCTCTTATGTTCTGCTGTGTACATGGTAATATTTTTCCTTTCCTTATTTTGTATTTAAGTGTAAAACACATTTTAAAACTTTAAAAATTCATTTCTTGGGGGTGGCTAGGTGGCGCAGTGAGTAGAGTGCCGGCCCTGGAGTCAGAAGGACCTGAGATCGGTTCCAGCCTCTGACACTAAACACACACAAACAAAAAAACCTAGCTGTGTGACCTTGGGCAAGTTACTTAACCCCAATTGCCCTCCAAAAAAGCAAAAAAAAAAAAAATCATATCTTTAATCAGTAGTGATTTACAGCTTTTTTTTAATGTGACTATTGATAGCTTACATTTTTTCTGAGAACTTCCTGTTCATAGCTCATCATTTAACAGCTGGAGAATGATTCTTTTTTTTTTTTTAATTTTGCTGAATTCCATATATATTTGAGTAATGAGATCTTTATCACAAAATCTTTTAAGTTTGCCTTCCACTCATTTTTTGTTTCCCTTGTAATTTTGGTTGCAGCAGTTTTGTTTGTAAAAGTTTTTTCTTTTTAAATTTCATCTAACTGAAATCATCTGTTTAATTTCCCATAATCTTTCTAGCTTGCTCTTGTTTTTATCATTAATTTTCCTGTTATCAATAAATCTTAATTCTCCCAAGTTTCCTTAATTTGTTTATGATGTTACATTTTATACCTAATTTATTTATACATTTTGACTTTTTCATGGTTTACATGGTAAGACGCTGATCTCATAGTGAGATGTTGGTCTCTGCCTAATTTCCTCCAAAATGTTTTCCTGTTTTTGCAGCAATTTGTGTCAGATTGCTGTGCTATTTTCTCAAAACTTTAATTTTGGGGGTTTATCAAACATTAATTACTATGGATTATGTACCTAATATATTCCACTGATCCACCACTCTATTTCTTAGCCCATACCAGCTTGCTTCAATGATTATTACTTAAAATGTAGTTTAAAATTTGGAACTGCTATACCTCCTTCCATATTTGGTTTAATTGAATCCTTTGTTGACTTTTAGATTTTACAGATTAATTTTGTTATTATTTTTCTCCAAATCTGTAAAATAATTCTTTGTTGATTTGATTGTTATGGCACATAAGGAATGAATTAATTTATGTAGAATTGTCATTTTTATTATATTGATTCAGACTACTTATGAGGCACTGAAATGTCCCCTATTTTTAAGTTTTATTTGTGTGAAAATGTTTTGTGATTTTGTCCATATAATCTTTTGGTTTATATTAACATGTAGACTAACAGGTATCTTATAATGTCTGCAGTTATTTTAAATAAAATCTACCTATATCTTCCTGCTGGACTTTGTTGGTAATATACAGAAATGCCAATAATTTCTGTGGGTATATTTTGTATCTTGCAAGTTTACTGAAGTTATTAATCATTTCAACTAGTTTTATTACTTGATTCTCTAGGGTTCTCTAAGTATGCCATCATATTATCTGCAAAGAGTGTTGCTTTTGTTTCCTTGTTGCCTATTTTCATTCCTTCAATTTCTTTTGTTTTTAATATTATGAATATTGGTCACATTTCTGGTACAACTTTAGTAAATTTGAAGATATAAAATAAACTCACATCAATCACCATCATATATATGTATGTATGTAAATGTATATATGTATGTGTGCATATATATGTATATATATATATATATATATATATATACGTATGTATATATTATCATCAAGTACCAGAGGGAGAGAGAAAAATTCCATTTAAAATAGGTATAGACAATATAAATTATTAAGGATACTATCTTTCAAGGAAAATCCAAGGACTGTGTGAATATAATGACAAAATACTTTTCGTATAAAAAAGTCACATCTAAACAATTGGTGAAATATTAATTGTTCATTAGTAAGGTAGCAATGACAATTCTAAGTTAATTTACTTATTTAATGACATGCCGATTATATTAACAATTATCTTTTTTTGATTTAGAAACAAATAAAATTCCTCTGCATGAACAAAAGATCAAGGATATCAAGGGAATTAAGGGGAAATGTGAAGAAAGTTGGCAGATGCATTCTATATTGCAAAATATATTATGAAGCAATAATGTGGTATTGGCAAATAAATAGAGTGATGGATCAATGGAATAGATTATGTTCAAAATACATGGGGAAAATGTTTGCAGCAATCTAGTGTTTGATAAAACTCAGAATCCAAGCTGTTAGTTGAATAACTCAAAATTTCACCTTAAATGCTAGGTAAATGGAAAGGACTTGCCTAAAACTATGAATTGAGCAGCATCTCATAATCTATGACAAGATAAACTCAAAATGGATAAATTATTTAGATATAAAGGATAATATTGTAAGTAAAGTAAGAAGCTTGAAAAATTTTATGTCAGATATATGAGTAAGGGAAAAGTTTATGACCAAATAACAGATAGAGAGATTAAGGAAATTATCATAGATATTTATGATTACAAGAAATTAAAAAAAGCTTTTCACATATAATTGTATTCAATATTAGAAGGAAAACAAGAAACTGGGCAGGGGGGAGTTTGCAACAAAGTTCATCTGATAAAGGTCTCATTTTTCAAGCATCTAAGAAACTGAACCAAATGTAGAAAAAAATGACATTGTCCAGCTAATAAATGTTCAAAATATATGAAAAGGCAATTTTCAAAAGGAGAAATCAAAGTTATCAATAGTTCCCTGAAAAAAATGCTCTAAATCCGTAATTATTATAGAAATGAAAATAAAAATAACTCTCTAAGATATCACCTCACATTTGTCAGTTTAAACATGTCAGAAATGGAAAGTGTGGAGATGTCTAAAAATTAGGACATGAATGAGTTATTGTTGAAGTTTTGAACTAGTCCAGTGTTGAGGTTTTAGTACACCAAAGTTCATTGGTCTTAAACAAAATTCTCAGGGATATGTCTCTACCTTCCTATTCTTCCTAAAATAAGTTTTGAATACAAAATATTGCGACTTTACATTTTCACTTACAAAATTCATATAATTCAAAATTATATATTCACTTACAAAATTCAAAATTCATTACATCCAGAACATATTCTATCCTACTGAAGGTTATTTATGTCCTGATGTTTTCAACTTTCAACTTGCTGCCATATTCCCAATCTGCAGATTTGACATTCATGCCACTATTCACTTACCTTCATCAAAAATTGGTGATTTTTTAAAAGAGAATCCTAAATCCAAAGACATATTTGTGGAGAACGTAAATAAAAACTTACTATTTAATGATATGTTAATAACTATTCTTTGGGTTTGGTAAATCAGTTCTTAATCCTCCTAACTATGTGAATTATGGCTCAACCTTTATATGTTTACTATGCATTAGGTGATAGTCATAAGGAAAAGAAGTTAGGGGTAGCAATGTGAAAACAATGGAGTCAAAATGATAGAGTACAAAGAGCAACCTAGTTGAACTCTCCCAACACTTTCCTGCAAATGACTTTAAAATAACTCCTAAAATCAAATTTTGGAGGTTCAGAGCCAACAAAAGATGAAAGTGACATATCTTTTTTCCAACTTAAAAGAGCTTAGCAGGTCAGCAGGAGCTGTCTGTAACACTGAGGTTGGCACCAGCCCAGAGTGCAATGTAAACAGTGGTAACACCAGCAGTGGGTCTTGGAGGTGGCTCCAACAGCTGCAGGAGGAACTTTGTAACTTATCAGAGAGACAGTGAGGGATGGGTGTCAGAACACTGGTCAGAAAGAGATTATAGGGAATCTTTTGCTGGAAGTGCGTGCAACTAATACTGATTGGCATCTCTATTTCCCATAAACAATTCTGGTCACAGTTCTAAGGTAGAAGGAGCACCTGTGGATAATGGAGCTGGAGTCCTGGTAACAGCTCCATGCTCAATACAAATACTAATGCCCATGATTAGAGGAGAGCAGGAGCCCCAGTCACTGTAATGATGAGCCCTAACATCTAAAAGAAGGCAGGAGCCGTTCCTCAGAAAAGAACAAAAAGAGGACCAGGAGAATGATTAGTTATCACATTTCTCTCCATATCACACCAACTTGGAAGCAACAAAATTTTGCACATCCTCTTAAATAGGTTTGAAAACAACAGCAAGGAAAAACCTAAAGTATGGTGCAGTTTATATCCGCACTGAAGTAATTAGAACACAACTTTAACATAATGTTAAACATTAAGAAATAGATTGGAAAAATGAACAATGAAAAATAACTTGACCAAAAAAAGCAACAATGGTGGCATGGAAAACCATGACATAAACTATGAAAAAGACAATAATGTAAAAATTAAGAACAAGGGAAGCATCAAAGAAAAAGTGGTAATTCGACACAAGTCCAATAAGAATTCCCAGAAAAGTTAAAGAAATAGGATTAGTAGAGAAAATAAATGGGAAAAGAAATGAGACTGATATTAGAAAATTCTGAAAATTGAATTAACAGCTTGATAAAAAAAAAAAGGCACAAAAATATTGAAGAAAAGAACTTTAAAAATCAGAATAGACCAAATTGAAGAAGGGGTACAAATGTTCACTGTCTAAAATAAGTCCTTAAAAGTTACTTTTGAGCAACTGGAAGCTAAAGATTTTGTGTGACATCAAGAAACAATAAAATTTAAGAATTATAAGACTAAATGGGGTAAAGTTAAGATGACAGAGTAAACACTTAGCTAGCGTTTCCAAATTTACATCCAAGCAACTCTAAAGTAACACCACTAATCAAAATCTAGAATAAACAATAGAAAGTTGAGAGAAACAAACATCCAACCTAAGAGTAGAGAAAGCATTAATCTGAGTTCTTCTATTATCTGCTTCTAAATAACTTTTAAAATAATACCTAAAATTAAATTCTGAAATGGTAGAGCCAAAAAAAAAAAAAAGATACTCTTCTGCCTAAGGCAACTTAAGATTTTGAAAAGGGAAATGTGTGTGACATGGTGTGGAAGCTGACCTGAAGCCCACATGAAATTAAAAAGCTTTTGGAAAAACAAAACAAATGAATCTAAAATTAGAAGGAAAACAGGAAACAGAGAAAAAGTTATAAAGTTTCTTTGATAAGGGCCTGATTTCTCAAACATATAGAGAATTGAGGCAAATTTATAAGAATGAGAGCCATTGCCCATTTGATAAATGGTGAAAGGATATGAATAGGAAATTTTTAGAAGAAATAAAAACTATTAATAGTTGCATGAAAATAGTTGCATGAAAAAACTCTTAATTACTGTTGATTAGAAAAATGCAAATAAAACAAACTCTGATCTACCAGCTCACAAGAGTCAGATTGATTAATAAGACAGAAAAAGAAAATGACGAATACTGGGGGGAATGTTTAAAATTGGACACTAATGCATTGTGGATGGAGTGCTTTCCATTCAGGAGAGCAATTTGGAACCACACCCAACAAGCAATAAAACTGTGCAAACCTTTTACTGAGCAATAACACTACTAGCTCTATATCCCAAAGAGACTTTTTAAAAGAGAAAAGAACCTATATGTAAGGAAAAAAAATTTGGCAGCTCTTTTTCTGGTGGCAAATCATTAGAAACTAAGGGAATTATGATCAATTGAGGAATGGTTTAATAAGCTGTTGTAATGGTAAGGGAATTTGAAGATCTTCTCTTCCCCTTAATGGGTCTACCTTGGAGCCCAGCATGGTAAACTTGCTTAGGGCAGGCTTGTTTTTCAGGAAGGCCTACACATTTTGTTACTTTGTAATTAGACAGTGAGTCAGGGAGATTGTGATGTCCTCTTACCCTGAAGAAGGGTATTTATTCTTTGAGGTGAGGTTTTGCTCTGCATCTTACTTATGAAAAGAGTTGTGTGATTTGGCCAGATGAGCCCCTCCCATTTTGAAAACCCAGATGTTGGTGCTTTTCTCTCTGGTAATTCTATGTATGTAATGGCCAGATAACTAGAAGGCCTGTCTTTTGGTCTGTTGAATTGTGTTATTTTCTCTTTTTTTCAGCTTGTAATTTCTGTTTGTATTTTCTGAATTTCAAGGAGCTGACTTTTCCCCCTGAACTAAGTAAATGGCATATAGGTCTGATTAAAGTAATATTGTTAACCATTTTTTGAGTTGTTTTCCTTTAGAAAAGCAGATCAAGGAACCTACCAGCCCTCCTGGGTATGCGAGGGAGTTTGCTATTATAGTTGTGATACATGATTATGATGGAATTGCTTACCAAATAAGCAAATAGAAGGGGTAGGGGCTAAGTGATATGGAGGGGGTAGTTTTTAAAAAAGAGGGTATATTAAGGAAGTAAGTTATCAGAAGCAAAACAGACTTTTAAAGAGAGAGAGGACCAAAAAGAAGAGAGACAAGAATAGAACAATGGAGGGAAATATAATTAGTTATCAAAATTGCTTATGAATATGATGAGCTCATCCATAGAAAGGAAATAGGTAGCAGAACGGATTAAAAATCAGAATCTAACAATAGGTTGTTTGTAGGAGATACACTTGAAATAGATAGTCAAACAGACTTAAAATAAAGGGCTGAAGCATAATACATTATGCTTCACCTGATGTAAAAAAAGGCACAATGAGCAATCGTGATCTCAGACAACGCAAAAGCAATAGAGACCTAATTTTAAAAGATAATCAAGCAAGTTATATTTTGCTAAAAGTTATCATAAACAGTGAAGCAATATTAAAAAATTATACATCAAATGGCTCTGATAAAGGCCTTATTATTCAAATATATATGGAATTTAGTGAAATTTATAAACATGAGTAATTCCCTAAATGATTAACAGACAAAGGCGTTGAACAGGCAATTTTCAGAACAAATAATCAAAAGTATCTTAAGTTATGTAAAAAATATCTAAATTAACATTTATTAGAGAAATGTACATTAAAACAACTGTGATGAGGAGAATGGTTTCAGAAAAAAAAAATGCCAAGACCCATATGACCTGATATGAAGTGAAATGAGAAAAAACAGATAACTTTGCACCATGACAGCAATGTTTTAATTATGATCAAATGTGAAATGCTGGTTATTCTAATCAATTCAATGATCCAAGGCAATTCCAAAGGACTTATCATTTAAAAAAATATCTGCCTCCACAGAGAGAACTTATGAACTCTGAGTGCAAATTGAAGAATAATTTTCTTGTTTCTTTATCCCCCCCCTTTTTGTGATAGGGCTAATATAAATGAAAATTTTGCATGGTTTCCCTTGTATAATTGATATAATGAATTGTCTTTTCAATAGGCAAGTGAGAGGTGGGAGGAAGGAAGAGATTATGGAACTCAAAATTAAAAAACAGAAGAATGTAAAATATAAATCATATATTTTTAAAAATGCAAATTATACTTTATAAACAAAGTTGTCACCCAGTCCTAGAGATAACACTTGAAAGTAAACTAATACCAGGCTGTCCTGTCCCCAAATGTATTTGTTCCATATTCACAGATTTTAGTGGACCTCAGAAGTGGCCAGGTATTCATATACAAATGGACTAATTAAAAGTTTACCTATCAAACTGCATGCCCTAATCTTTTAATATGTATTATTCAAACCTTTTTCCCCCCCATGGATGGTTAAATCAATTACTTTTTAGTAGCCTTTGATTTCAGAACTTTCATGACTATCTGAATCTCCTCTCTCATAGTAAAGTATGTCACTTCTATCTGGACTTATCTTAGGACTTCTTCATGATGTTTGTGATTAACCTTGATGAGCCTCTACCAATTTATTCCCGAATTAAAGGTTCCTTTGAAAAAACTATGGTAGGTAGATTACTGTTGCTTGAAAATGAAAGTGTATACAGTAGTTTATTTTAGGCTTTTGCAAATATGTTGAAATTTGTAATTAAAATTCATTAATTGTATATTCATCTTCTAGTTTTGTTTAGTAAATACTTTATTGCTAGATCATTTTCTTTGTCAATAAAATATAAAAATTCTATACAACTAGTTCAATAAATTATTACTAAATATCATCTGTATACAATAAAGTGTTAGATACTGCATATTCAGTAAGAAAAATGAAACAATTTCTAATTTCAAGGACTTAAATTCTGGTGGAAGACCACAGAAGGGAGGAAATTCATTGAAAAATATTTTTTTCATCTCTACAATAAACACTATATATTTATTTGCATGTACTTATTTGACTTTTTAAAAAATATTCATAATTTTGGATGTGGGAGAAATCATAGAGACCATTTTAACCCAATTTCTGTGATGTACAGATAAAGCAACTAGACCCAAAAGAATACAAGAAACTTGGCCAAAGGCACATACATTGTGCTGCTACTATTCAAATTAAGATCTTATGATTTTAGACGCAAAGTCTGTTTATAATATATCACCTATGCCATGTGCTTAAATGTCCCCACTGAATTAAATGAATTTAATTTTAATACCTTAATACTTAATATTAATACTGAGGTCTAGAAAAAGATTTGACATAGTTCAGAAGTTGGTGATTGCTTAGCTTTTCAGACTGGTCTTTTGAAATATATTTTTCCAAGGTTAAGACTACATGGTTCTCATGGCCAAAAGGCATCAGATCAACCAGTCAGAGTTGTATTTTGACATATTTAATAAACAGGTCAAATCACTGTAAACATGAATTTATCTTTTGTTTGTAAACAATAAAAAGAAATGGGATTAATCAAAATAGTTGATTCTATAAACAGTCAACATGTCTAAATTTTAAAATACAAAAAAATCACTTTTAAACATTTGTCTGTAGCATCATCTGTATTACTAAATAAATACTATCAAAACAGTAGGATATATATATATACATACATATATATATACATACACACACACACACACACACACACACACACACACACACACACACACACATATATATATATATATATATATATATATTAGAAATCAGAGGTCCAGGTTTGAAGTTCCATCTCTGTCACTTTCTCTGTGCATGAGGAAAGCAGTTGAAGTCTCTAGGCTCAGTTTTCTCCTCTGAAAAATAAAAATGTTGAAGTAGGTGACATCTAATTCCTTTCCTCTTCTAAATCTAGGATGTAATATTTTTTTCATTTATTACAATATTTATGCATTTCTTTTGTTTCCTTTTCTTCCCAGGAACTTTATTCTAATATTGATTGTTATCATTCCTGATCTGTGCTTACAGAAAATTCACTTTAACCTCTTCTTGCCTTCAAAAAATAAGGCTAAATAACACTGGTCCTACTTATGACACAGGATTACTGTTAAGGATCAATTCCACTGATATTTACTAATAGTTGTCAGGGGTCAAGGGGCTTGCAAGAGATGTTAATGAAATAATTTATACAAAAGTGCATTAAAAGTTATAGAGCACTATCCTAATCTATGTGTTTGTTACTGATTTTATCCTTTTATCATTTATCTGCCTTAAAATATAATGCAAAACTGTGTTATTTGATTTCTACCTAGAAAAGGAAATAAAAAAAAGTTTCCTGTGACTCATGGATTAAGTTTGCTATACTTTTTACCTCTGAGCTATCCTTGGTGGCTCTTTGTGTTCTGGGAATCAAGAAATATTTAGAAATGGCATTTCTCCTGCTTATTCCTTTATTACAACATAAGTGAGAGAGTGGGAAATTGCCCAGAAGCCTGTATTCACGGGAGATTACTGCCATGGGCAGATGGATTTTTCATTACCGTCTGTAATGAACTACACATTTATAAGAGCAGCAGTAAACATGCAGTCTATCTTGAAATTGGGGGCCTATCCATCTATAGAGAGCACATTTTCCAGCCAGATGTTTTGCCAAAGCAAGGGTGAGACATAACTTTTAGATAAGTAAGAAAGTTTGCCTGGCAATCTGTGCAATGCTGCAGATGACCATAATCATGTAGAGAAATTACAAAAGTGCTAGCAACGCATTCATTATAATGTGTCTATGCGTGGTTTGTACAGAGCATTTTTACAATTTCACATATGTAAATATTCAGATTTTGTAAATGACACCCCTGTATAATAGAGAACTATAAAATATGTTTATTTTGTTTTATTTTATTTAATATGGTCATGAATCAAAAAGGGCACTAGAGAAATTTCATTAAATACATTGAGAAAATAGATATTTCTTGGGAGTAAAAATCTTAATGCATTTTTCTACCTCAACATAGCTTAGGAATTTATAAATGAGATTTGTAGAGTAAGAGTTATGTGATCATCTAAAAGTAATCACATTTACTTATTTCTAAAACAGTAAGTAGAAGGGAACTATATTTTGAGTACTTAAAGTAATTTCAGGGAAAGTATTAGTGATGCTACTAAAGTAATAATTTACCGTTAAATAACAACAAAACTTTACAAACCACTTTGAATGTGCTATACCATTATGATGCTTATAACCCTCAGTGGGAAATTTCTTGAGACATCTGTGTGGTCCACAAGTCATTTATTTCCTTTCTATGAAATCCTGAATTATATTTTCTAACAGAAGTTTTCACTTCCTCGTAGTCATCATTACAATGAATTAGCAAAACATAAATGTTTACTTGGATTTAGTTTTTGAGGTTTCAGTGAGTTTTTCAAGGCCTTCCTCTACCTCCTCATCCAACATGAAAATATTGGCAGCTTATTCAGGGTGGATTAGAGAAAAGAAAGAATTTAACCAGGGAGAAACATTGGGAGGGAATTCAATCCTATAGAAGAGGGTAGGTAAATATCAAAATCTCTGATTCATTGAAACTAATACAATTCCTTAATTTGAGATCAAAAGAAAAATCAAGAATGCTTTTCAAATATCCATAGCACCAAGTTTGTCCTGTCCTCCACCATCAATATTATATTGCCCAGTTAATTATACTTCAGTCTACTAACAGTCTTAGATAAACTCCTCTCAATATTCGTCAAAGGTGATTGGACCGAAGAAGATTTCAGAGGATTATAAAAGCCTTCATTCTGCATCTGAATCTCAGTGGACTATAAGATACTGATTTGTCCTTTATTCCCTATCACATTGTTGACACTTAATGGATATGAAGTCTGGTTAAAACCATACTAACATTGCCTTATGAACTTCTAATCGAACAATGACTCCTCACTTGTGTTCTTATAAAGTTGCTGTTTGGAGCTTAAGTTCAAATTTAATGTTTCTCTTTACTGAGTTCCATTCAGCAATTAACTCAAAGATTTAGATGAGACAAGAAAGATTTAATATTATAGTCTAAAATTCTACCAAGAATCAAGTTCACAAGTTATAGAGAGTTGACTTTGTGACCAGCATTTTAATTTTCTCTTACTCCCTTAGACCTCTTCCCTGATGTTAGAAATAACTACCATTCCTTTTGTAGTACACCCAAAGGAAGTGAAATAAATATGTATGAAACTTAGTTTGCAAGAACCCATGAATGCTTTCCCCTGATGCAAAGAAGATAATGTATGTGTGGGTATTGATATATTTCTTACTTGCTACAAGTTTATATGGAGGATATGAGAAAAAGGCTCTCAAATTATGCTTTAAATGACAGAAGAGATATCTCACCTTCCTCAATAGTTTGATTTAATGTTTTGTGGTATCCCTTATGCATGTGTGTTTGTGTGTGTGTGTGTGTGTGTGTGTGCATGTGTTAGATTTCCTCCTAACATATTTTTGGTCAAGCATATAGTGAAATTTCTCATCCATGTATGATTATGTAGGTGTCTGTACACACACACACACACACACACACACACACACACACACACAGTGTGGCCACAATAGTATATTCCTGTATAATATATTTCAGAGATGGAGATAAGTTGAATATAAAAAAATATATGTATTTACAAAAGTATGCATGTATGTATGAGTGACAGAACTGAAAAATCAGCCTTTGATTCAAAAACCATTATTAAAAATATGGAGTTGCAAAACAATTTATATTTAAGCAATAAGGCTAATCCACTTGTTTTTTCCACCTTTACCAGTGTGAAACACAAACATACCACATCATATTTAAGTAAATATATACAAAGTTAAGAAATAGTGTCATGTGTGAAAAGCTTCAAGGAACCTAGAGGCAATTGATAAGTTTACATATACATTGTTAAAAAGACTGGAAAGGTATGAAAGGGCCAAATTATGGATGGAATTAAAAGCCAGATGGTTTTATATTTTTTGCTGGAGGTAATAAAAAACACTGTTCATATAGCACTCTATTTCTCTTCCTCTGATTTTACTTTTACCTAAGCTTTCAATGTTCTACATCCTTAACTCTGCCCATTAGAATCATAGAATTCCATCAAGACTGAATCCTAATGCCGTCCTTATAAGCTGCTAATCCTCATACTTGCAAAACTAACTTGTTTTCTTTTTTTGTGTGTATCATTATCCACACCCTTCTCTAGTATATTCCTCCTATCTCATACTCAAACAATACTTTTTTTTTACTTGTGTCCTCCAATATTCTTGCTCCATAAAGAACAACTTCTCATTATGGACCTCTTCATTTCACCCTTTCTTTTTCATTTTTCTTGATCTCACTAAGATTTGGCTTCTTCAAGGCAATATGACATGACATCCCTGGCCATCTTCTCAAGTATTGACTGCGTATTACTCATAATACATACATAATGCATACAATCATAGGATAAACTCTTCTTGTCAGGGAAGTTAAAATGACTTTTTTATTCGTTGATATTTTCAGATTATCCATACCTTTAATACCATTACTCAGAAAATTTGTCCATTGAACTTGACTCACAAATTTCAATCATCATCAACTTATAGTGGCTATTGTCTATTATCTATTGTCTATTATCAGTTCAGTCACCCTCTTGTTTAAAATAATTCATTACATAACTTGTTGTTATCTTCTGATGATAAACTCATGTCTTTATAATACGGGATTTTGGTGTATATATTATTGTCCCCTCAAAGCTAGCAATTGTTTTATTCCTCCTTATTTCCCCAACTTATTCCATCTAGAAACTGTTCCAAAATTTTCTTTCCTTAAGCTTTTAACAACTTCCCCTTTCTTTACCATCTCATATCAAGAACTCATCACTAACATTACTACAAAGTTAGAAACCATTCACCATGAGCTTGCTCTTATTTCCTTCTCTTAATCTCAAGGTCCTTGGACATAAACCTCTAGTATCTCCACATTTTCACAAGTCTATTTCAATGAAGAATTTTTTTTCTTTGCCAAGGCCAAAATCTCATTATATGCTTTGATCCTGTCTCTCCTGTCTCCTCCAATAGAATGTCCAACAAATTACTTACTTCCTATCTACTTTCAACCTCTTACATCTACTGTTCCTTCTCTTGTCTTTAAATATGCCGAAATTCCATTCATCCAAAAAAGAGAATATGCTTCTTCAAACAACCAAACCATTATCACAAGTTATCAAATCTCTAACTTAATTGAAACATACTTTAAAAAGAGATTCACATGGATATTTCCAGGTTTCTTTCATCTATATTAGTCACTTGAGCCTTCATCTATTCAAGATACTGTCTTTAAATCTCTCTTCCATTGTTAATCTTTGAGAGAGAGTAGTATACATGAATTACTTTTACTTCTTCACCATTCATTACTCAAGCCCTTACTCTTTGATTTTATTGACTTGTCTACATACATACTACTCAGAACCCTCTATTCCTAGATATTGTCTTGTCAGTATTTCTTTTTAAATTTGTTCTCTCCTATTTATTCTCTTTCTTATCTGACTATTCTTTTTTTTTTCTCCATTAGACCAAGTCATGCCAAATAGTCATGAATCTTCTACAAAGGTCTTCGCTAACCCCCCCCCACTTTTTTTTTTTTACCTCTTTTATATCTCCCTTGATGAACACATTAGCTCCAAGCAGACCTATTACCATCTTTATGTTAATAACTTTAAGATACATTTGTTCAATCTTAACATTTCTCCTGATATTAATTATATCATCTCAAAATGAATTTTGGAGAGGAATAATGAATAAAATAATGGGATGAAACTATTTTCCAACCTAAGGCAACTTTGAAAGTCAGCAGGAAAGATCTGTCTCACTGTGGTGAGAGTGCAGTTTAATCTAGGGCAGGTCATGGTAATACAAACCATGACCCAGCATACCAGCAGCAGGACTTGGGGTAACTGAATCTGTAGCAATGAACTCTAAGTCACAGGTGAGAAGGTGTTGAGAGGGGATCCTTTACTGATTCTGATAGTAAGATTCTATTGCATTGCATATATGTATTTCTAAGTCAGAGTTCTAGAGAGGAAAAGAGCACTAGCAGGAGTGGGCATGCTGTTCACAATTCCAGAGTGGGAAAGGACAGTTATGGTAGCTCAAAGATCAAAGCAGCATCCAGGAGAGCAGTCACCACACATCTTCTTAGATCCTACTACTTTGTAAGAAATGAAAACTTTCAGACTACCAGATACAGTCCTGAAAACAGGAGAAAGAGAAACCTGGATTTTGGCATAGTACCTCCTTCAGCACAGGAGAAGAGCCCAGCTTAAAAATGAAATTAAAAATTAAAATATGGGGTAAAATGAGCAAATAGCAAAAAGACAAAGAACTAAACCATAGAAAGTTATTACTGTTACAGGACAGATCAAAACACAAATTTAGAAGAGGAGAGCAATGTCAAAATAACTACATGCAACATCTTTTAAAAAATGTGAAGTTATTTCAAGCCCAAAGAATTTCCAGAAGAAATTCAAAAGGAGCTAATATGGACACATTTTGCATGACTGCATATGTATAACCTACATGAAATTTCTGGACTTCTCAAAGAAGGGTTGTGTAGGAAGGGAGTAAAAAATAATGGAATTTAAAATTTAAAAAAATATATTAAATATGTTTACATGTAATTCAGAAAATAACATTTTTAAATTAAATTAAAATGTTAAAAAAGCAAGGCCATAAGATCTAGAGCTTATTCAAACGCTTGTATTGGAAACTTGAAACAATTACTATAAAAATTTATTCCTGATCTTATAAGTATCATTACATCAATGGAAAAAAATAATTTGTCCCAATCATTAATTAAGACTATAAAGTTAGCACATTCCAATCACTTCAGGAAGAATTTAAGTTCCTCATTTCTTGAAGACATTGAGGCCAAAATTTTTCACATTCCTAGAAGTTCCATTTGTTTCCCTCATATTCTTTATATAAATCACAGTTAATGATGTCTTTTAATATGGATATAAATTTCTTAAGGTTTTTTTCAAACCTTTCATTTTTTATTAACTTCTGTTTTACATCATTCATTTCTGCCAGATTTTGAGTTACAAACATTCCCCCCCACCCCCTGTTTTCCCCCAGCCACCCTCCCAGAATAGCAGTCCCACAAGATATCGCTTGCTCCAATCTGCTCTCTCCCATATTCTCTCCCACACCCCCTTCGACTTTTCCATTAGAGGAAGGTGGCTCATTGTGTCCCAATACCTGAACATCTTCTCTCTCAATTACAAGTAAAAGAGTATTAATAATAGTATTTATATATATTTGAAACATTTAATCTTAAGACCTTGAAATTCAGATCCATTTCCTAACTCCCTTGTCACCCATTCCCTGTGGGGAGATAAGTAATTCAGTGTATATTGTACATGCTTGGCTATGCAAAACATTATCATAGTAGATATAATGTACAAGGCTGCTTATAATTCTCTCCCACTCATCCCACCCCCCACCGGGTCCATTCCCTACTTGATCCTGTCCCTCTTCTATAGTGGGTACTTCCAACCTACCCTCCCCGCAAGGATGCCCTCCCATCCATCATCCCTCTTCTCATCCCCCTTCCCCCTATTCTGCTGTAGGTTGAGATATCACATTTAGTATGTATGGGGATTCTGGAACCTGGCTATGATATTCCTGGGAGTTTTCTTTTTTGGATCTTTTTCATTCTCTCCCTAAACCAAATTCAATGAGAATGTGGTTCTGCCTTTTTGCCTTCCTATTCTTCCCCTCCCTTGCAACCACTTCCCTTACTTCTTCTACATGAGAGAGTTTACCCTACCCTGTCTCTCCCCATCACCTCTTGCCACTTCCCTCTCTCATCTCATAATTTCACCCCTTGAGTATCCTCCCTTCCCAATAAATTCAATGTATGCCCTCTATCCATATATAACTGTAACCATATACATACACATTCACATATGTATTCATATGACCATACACCCTTCTTCCATTATTTTCATAGTGAGAAAGATTTCTTTTCCTTGATTACCTTCTCAGACATCTCTTGCTTCTTGTGTCTGGATGTCAAATTTTCTATTCAGTTCTGGTTTTTATCCTCAAGAATGCTTGAAAGTCCTCTATTCCACTGAATGACAATATTTTCCCCTGAAACAAAATACTCAGTTTTGCTGGGTAGGTGACCCTTGGGTTCAGACCTAGCTCTTTTGCCCTCTGGAATATCATATTCCATGCCCTTCGATCCCTCAGTGTAGAAGCTGCCAGGTCCTGGGCTATTCTGATTGTGTTTCCACAATATTGAAATTGTTTCTTACTGGCTGCTTGTAGTATTTTCTCCTGGATCTGGGGATTCTGGAACCTGGCTATAATATTCCTGGGAGTTTTCATTTTGGGATCTTTTTCAGGAGGTGATTGGTGGATTCTTTCAACCTCTCTTTTGCCCTCTGGGTCTAAAACATCAGGGCAATTTTCCTTGAGACTTTCTTGAAGGGTGGTTTCTAGGTTGTTTTTTTGATCATGGCTTTTGGGTAGTCCAATAATTTTTAAATTGTCTCTCCTGGATCTATTTTCCAGGTCAGTGGTTTTTCCCACGAGGTATTTCACACTGCCTTCTAATCTTTCATTTGTTTGGATCTGCTCAACAGCATCTTGATTTCTCATAAAGTCATTAGCTTCCATTTGCTCCAGTCTAACTCAGAAGGAATGAATCTCCTCAGTGAGCTTTTGAGATTCTTTTTCTGTCTGGAAAATTCGACTTTTTAAAGCATTCTTCTCCTCATTGCCCTTTTGGGCCTCCTTTGCCATTTGAGTTAGTCTATTTTTTAAGGTGTTGTTTTCCTCAGCCAGCCTGTTGTCTCTCATTTCATACTTTTCCTGCATCCTTCTAATTTCTCTTTCCAATTTTTCCTCCACTTCTCTTATATGATTTTTAGAATCCTTCTTAAGGTCCTCTATGGCCTGCAACCTGCTCATGTTTTCCCTTGGGGCTTTTGGAGCAGGACTTTTGACCTCACAGTCCTCTTCCCCTATGCTTTGACCCTCTTTGCCCCCAAAGTAGGATACTAGGGTTGCATTTTTCTCTTTAATTTGTTTCCTTTATCTTGGCATGTTGGCACTTAATTACTTGACTTTTTGGCTTGTTGCCACACTATGGCTTTAAGGCCAGATAGAGGAATTTTCATCCTTATTGTGTGAGGGGAAACTTCCGTTTCTGGAAAGCTCGAAATCCACCCACAATTTCCCCACCAGATCACAATCCAGATCCAGGGAGGTTAAAGCAAGGGTGATTACCCCCCAAGACTGATTGCTGGATCTCCCTACAGTTCGCAGGCCAGGAGCTGGAGCTGCCTCTGAAAACTACAAAATGGCGTGTCTCCTCAGCAGCTTCTAGCCCCCAGGGGAGGGAGCCGATGCATTCCCCAAATACTGGTCCCAAGGTCCATAGGACACTAACCTCTCACTTTGTCCTGGGCATGTTTATGTTGATAATTCTGGAATCACCACAGCTGCTGGTGTTCTGGGGTCCCTCCAGCCGGCAGCTGGCCCTGCCGCCCTGGGGCTAAAACCTCGACTCAGGCGGATAGGACATGTGCTCGGCTCCCTGCTCGGCTCACCACACTCTAATCACTGTGTGCTGAAGGCTCCCAGACCACTGCTCTGGTCCTTCCTGCAGGGCTGCTGGGCTGTACTCAGTGGGAGGTTAGGTTCTCTGTATCGTTCTGTGGGTGCTGGGGCTCCAGAAGTTGTTCAGAGTCCCCTTTTACATAGTTTGGAGGAAATCTGGGGGCAGAGTGGCTTGGACACTCTGTTTCTACTCTGCCATCTTGGCTGCTCCTCCCAATTCCTTAAGTTTTATGGCAGGTTCCAATACCTGATTCTGTTAATTCCCCATGAGAATAAACACAAATAATAGCATAATAACTATGTGACTAGCTTTTAAAATGATGGAAGTATACAATGATGCAACTAAATTGGAATAATATCCTGGAGGCATATGTCTTATTTTATTATAATTTTCCATATTGTTATTATTGTTTAATGATTAGAATTTCATTTACAAATTTATCAAGCTGAAATCTTATTATTCAGAATCTTAAAACAATTCATTATGATTTATTTCAATAAGAAATATGCAAGAACCCTGATGATAGGACTTTTACATATTGTAAGTTTTTTGACATACATAAAAGAAATATTTTCATCTAAATCTGCATTATTCCTAAATGCATAAAATATCATT
This sequence comes from Gymnobelideus leadbeateri, assembly GCA_011680675.1. Classification (NCBI taxonomy): domain Eukaryota; kingdom Metazoa; phylum Chordata; class Mammalia; order Diprotodontia; family Petauridae; genus Gymnobelideus; species Gymnobelideus leadbeateri. The sequence continues at coordinate 75,740 of WOXC01008489.1, read as the reverse complement.
GATAGAATTGAAATATTCCTTTTTTTTTCAACAAATGTTTTATTAACTTCTAGTTTACATCATTCATTTCTGCCAGATTTTGAGTTACAATTTTTCCCTATTTTTCCCATTCCCATACCCACCACCCCAGAATAGCAGGCCCACAAGATACCCCCTCATCGAATCTGCTCTCTCCCTTATCTTCTCCCATACCACATTTGACTCTATCATTAGGGCAAGGTGAATCTCTGTGCCACAATGCCTGCACATCTTATCTCCCAATTACATGCAAAATTGTATTAATAATAGTATTTACATATATTTGAAACATTTAATTTTAAAACTTCAAATTCCAGATCCATCCCCTTTCTCTATTGTGACACACTCCCTCTGAGAAGATAAGCAATTCAGTATGTGTTATACATGTATATCTATGCAAAACATTACCATGGTAGATATATTGTAAAAGACTGCTAGTATTTCACTCCCACTCATCCCAACCCCTACTTGGTCCTCTCCCTACTTTGATCCTGTCCTTCTTCAAACTTAGGTACCTCCAACCCGCCCTTGCCCCAGAATACCCTCCCCTCCATCATATCCCCTCTCGTCCCCCTTCCCCCTACTCTCCTACAGGGTGAGATATTCCATTTACTATGTATGTCATTCTTTCCCTAAGCCAAATTCAATAAGAATATGGTTTTGCCTTTTTGCCTTCCTGTTAATCCCCTTCTCTGCCACCACTTCCCCTTGCCTCTTCTACATGAGATAGTTTACCCCACACTCTCTCCCCATCTCCTTTTGCCACATTCCACTCTCACCTCTTAACTTGACCCCCAAAGTATCATCCCTTCCCACCAAATTCGACCTGTGCCCTCATCCATGAATACCTGTAAACATATACACACCCATTTACATATATATTCGTATGGCCATATACCCTTCTTCAATTATTTTCATACCTAGAAAGGTTTCATCAGTCACAATTATTGTTTTTCAATGTAGGAATGTAAATAGTTCAAGTTTAATAAGTTCCTTTTGACCTCTTTTCCCTGAATACCTTCTTAAGCATCTCTTGCTTCTTGTGTCTGAATGTCACATTTTCTATTCAACTCTGTTTTTTTTTCCTCAAGAATGCTTGAAAGTCCTCTATTCCACTGAATGACCATATTTTCCCCTCTAACAAAAGAATCAGTTTTGCTGGGTAGGTGATTCTTGTTTTTAATCCCAGCTCTTTTGCACTCTGGAATATCATATTCCATGCCCTTCAGTCCCTCAGTGTAGGAGCTGCCACATCGTGTGCTATTCTGATTGTGTGTCCATAATATTGAAATGGTTTCTTCCTGCCTGTTTGTAGTATTGTCTCCTTGATCTGGGAATTCTGGAACCTGGCTATAATATTCTTGGGAGTTTTTTTGGGGGGGATCATTTTCAGGAGGTAATCTATGGATTCTTTCAACCTCTATTTCGCACTCTAGGCAGACTAGAAACAGCACTTCCTCAGTGCTCCAGCCCACACCACTTCAAATTTATTTAAAAATGAGAATCTGAACAACCACCAGAGCTCCAGAACCCACAAAATAACACAGAGAAACTAGCCTCCGGTTGAGGAAAGCTTGGCAGCCTGGCACTGAGCGACCAAGAAAGTGCTCTGGCAGCTGAACCCAGGCCCCCTTGAGTCTGAGGATTTAGCCCCAGGGCAGCCCATTGAGCAGCCATCCGGAGGGACACCAGAATACCAGCAGTTGTGGTTTTCCAGAATTACCAACACATAGATGCCAAGAACAACGTGAGAGGTCAGTGGGGTAAGGATTTGGGGACTGTTTGGGAGAGTGTGGTGGCCTCTTTCTCTGGGGGTGAGAAGCAGCTGAGATGCTTCAGCACAGCCTCAGACACACACAGCAGCTTCAGTTCTTGGCCTGCAGACTGTAGGGGGATCCTGTGATCAGTCTGGGGGGTGATCAATCTTGCTTCAACCTCCCTGGATCTTGATTGCCATCTGGGGTGGAGGTCTTAGGGTGTGTGACGAGCTTGCTAGAGCATGTGGAGGCTTCAGAGAGGGCATACAACTAATACCTCTGGCATCTGAGAAAACCCCAGTGATTGGGACAGAAGCTCACCTGGCTGGTGGCAGAGTCCTACTGTGGCAACAAGCCCAAATGTCAAGTAATTGAGTGGCAACATGCCTAGGCAAAGGAAACAAAATAAATAGAAAAATTCAACATTAGACTCTTATTTTGGGGTTATAGAATATCGAAACATGGTACTGGGAGGTTAGAGCTCCTGCACCAAAAGGCCCGAATTAAAATACGAGCTGGTTACAGGACATAGAGGACCTTAAGAAGCAGATAAAAGAACTGGGAGAAAAACTGGGAAGATAAATTAAAAATATGCAAGAGACCAGTGTCCTGGGCCCCTCCCCTCCATGTCAGGGACTGCACCTCCGCGGTATAGACCAGTCAACTCACCCCTCTGGATTCTCAGATGTGGCTCCTCCTGTGGAGGAGACAGTGCTTCGGGCCCTCTACATGGACTTGCAAGCCACTACTCCTCTGGATCCTCGAGTGTTAGATACCATGCTCCGTTACCTGATCAACTACTATGGGAACCAACACTCCCAGACTCATTCATATGGCTGGAAAAGTGAGGCCACTGTGGAGCATGCACACCAGCAAGTGGCATCACTGATTGGGGCTGACCCCCATGAGATTATCTTCACTAGTGGAGCCACTGAATCCAACAATTTAGCTATTAAGGGGGTGGCCAGATTCTACAAATTATAGAAAAAAGCATGTGATCACCACACAATCAGAGCACAAATGTGTGCTAGACTCATGTCATTCTCTGGAAACTGAGGGTTTTCAGGTCACTTATCTCCCAGTGCAGAAGAGTGGAATCATTGATCTGAAGGACCTGGACGCAACAATCCGACCAGACACAAGCCTTGTCTCTATCATGACTGTGAACAATGAGATTGGAGTGAGGCAACCTATTGAAGACATTGGACAGATTTGCAGGTTGCGAAAAGTATATTTCCATATGGATGCAGCCCAGGCAGTTGGAAAAATCCCACTCAATGTGAATGATATGAAAATTGATCCCATGAGCATCAGTGGTCATAAGCTTTATGGCCCAAAAGGAGTTGGTGCAATCTACATCTGCTGTTGGCCCCAAGTTTGTGTAGAAGCTGTGCAGAGTTGTGGAGGCCAGGAGTTGGGCATGTGCTCTGGGACAGTGCCCACACCCTTAGTGGTTGGTCTAGGGGCTGCCTGTGAATTGTCAAAGAAGAGATGGAGAATGACCATAAGATGATCTCCCTTCTAGCAGAAAGATTGGTAAACAAGATAATGAGTAACCTTCCTGATGTGGTGATGAATGGGGATCCAGAGGAGCACTATCCAGGCTGCATCAACTTGTTCTTTGCCTATGTGGAAGGGAAGAGTCTACTGATGGCACTCAAGGACGTAGCTTTGTCTTCAGGCAGCGCCTGTACCTCTGCATCCCTGGAACCATCCTATGTGCTTAGAGCAATTGGCACAGATAAAGACCTGACCCACTACTCTATCAGATTTGGCATTGGTCATTTCACCACAGAGGAAGAGGTGGAATACACAGCTGAAAAGTGCATCCATCATGTTAAAAGGCTTCATGAAATGAGCCCACTGTGGGAAATGGTACAAGATGGAATTGACCTGTAAACCATCAAGTGGACAAAGCACTAGATTGGGCATCTGACTATATATGTTTCCTGCTTCTTCCCACTTCACTGGCCTAAGAACCACCAGGCAGATGGGTTTCTTCTGTTACAAAACCACCACAGCCATGGGAAGATCCTGCCTTTCTTGCTATGTTCACTACAATCCTGTGTACGTCAGTATCACACTGTTTCTAGGACATAGACAAAACAGAGCTCTCTCCTCTCAGATTTAGCTCCTTCATGCTGTCCAGAAAGCCTCTTTTTCCTTAGGACTTCAGAAGGTGGATCTGCACATCCCAAACCAGGGCTGGAAAACCTGTGGCCTCGAGGCCACATGTGGCCCTCTAGGTCCTCAGTGCAACTCTTTGAGTCCAAAATTCACAAAACAGATCCCCTTCATAAAAGGATTTGTTCTGTAAAACTTGGACTTAGTCAAAAGGCTACATCCAAGGACCTGGGGAGCCACATGTGGCCTTAAAGCCATAGGTTCCCACCCCTGTCCTAAACCAACAAGGACACTTGGATAGGAGTAATAATGCTGCTACTCTCTATGTCAGGGTAGACCTGGCAAAAGGAAGGAAGAGCTTGTATGTATGTCAGTCCTGCTGCTTAGTTGTTCTGGCTTCTGCACAAGTAATGTGGTTCACTAAGATATCTGTGTGTGGCAACCAAAGGTAACCCCCCTATATTGGCTATGGACCCAATTTTCTACTGTGACACTCACTATGCCTGTTCCTACCTTTTTACCCTTTGTTCATTACACATAGCTGTAAATACATCTATTACCCAGTATCATTTTTGATTTGTGTTTCCATCTATGAAAACTATTAACTTGAAAATTAAATAAACCCTCCTATTCTGGTAAAAATATGCAAGAAAAGTATAAAATGAGAGTCAACAGCCTGACTCAGAAAAATAACACCTTAAAATAGACTAACTCAAATGGCAAAAGAGGCTCAAAAAGGCAATGAGGAAAAGAATGCCTTAAAAAGCCAAATTTGCCAGATGGAAAAATAATCTCAAAAGCTCACTGAGGAGAATCATTCCTTCAGAATTAGACTGGAGCAAAAGGAAGCTAGTGACTTTATGAGAAATCAACATACTGTTAAGCAGATCCATACAAATGAAGGAATAGAAGGCATTGTGAAATATCTCATGGAAAAAAAAACCACTGACCTGGAAAATAGATCCAGGAGAGATATTCTAAAAATTATTGTACCACCTGAAAACCATGATCAAAGAAATAATCTAGAAATCATCCTTCAAGAAATTCTGAAGGAAAATTGCCCTAATGTTTTAGAATCAGAGGGCAAAATAGAGATTGAAAGAATACACCAATAACCTCATGAAAAAGATCCCAAAAAGAAAACTCTTTGGAATATTGTAGTCAAGTTCTAGAATTCTGAGATTAAGGGGAAAATATTACAAGTAGTCAGGAAGAAACAATTTCAATATTGTTGAAACACAATCAGAATAGCACAGGATCTGGCAGTTTATACACTGAAGGTTCAAGAGGCACGGAATATGATATTCCAGAGGGCAAAGGAGCTGGTATTAAAAACCAATATGATGGAAGTGAGGGCATGCTGTGGGGGAGGGAAGTTGGAAGCACCCATTTTTGAAAGGGTATAGGATCAAAGTGGTGAGTGGACCAGGTGGGAAGTGCCATTGGAGGGAGGAAAATGTAGTCAGACTTTTACAATATATATATACTATGGTAATGTTTTGCATAGCTACATATGTACAGCATATACTGAGTTGCTTATCTTCCCAGTCAGAGTGGGGGGCAGGGGAGGAGGGGAATGGGTCTGGAATTCAGTTTTAAAATCAAATGTTTTAAAAATATATGAATACTATGATTAATACTATTTTGCATATAGTTGGGAGATAAGATGTGCAAGCATTGGGGCATGGGGTTTCACCTCACCCTACTGTAAAAGTCAGAGGGGATATGGGAAAAGAGATGAGAGAGAGAGCAGATTGGATGAGGAGATATCCTGTGGGACTGCTATTCAGGGGTGTTGGGTAGGCAAAAAATGGGGAAAATTGTAACACAAATTCTGATGGAAATGAATGATGTAAATCAGTAGTTAATAAATAATTTGGAAAAAAAAACCAATGATAAAGCAAGTACCAAATTGTGATGAAGTTAAATTTGAGAAACAGTTTCTAGATAATGAATAATCAATTCATTAATTAAGCTTTACAGCAATCAATAAATGAATGGTTAGTGGTTTCTCTTGATAACCAAAGACAACCCTATTGAGAGCTTGAAAAATTTAAATACTTTTTCAAAGGGAATGCATCTTATGATTAAAAAAAATCTACCCATATTGGTGGACATTTATTGAGTAGGGAGGCTAGAAGAAGTCCGCAGCTTCTCCTACTAAGAATGTAGCTTGAGAGGCAGAGGTAAGATGGCAGAGTAGAAGCAAGAAATTCCATGAGCTCCTACCACAACCACGTCCAAGACTTGTAAAATATGACTCTAAACAAATTTTAGAGCTACAGAAAACACAAAGTGACAAAGAGAAACAAATCTCCTGCTGAAGTCAGCCTGGCAAACCAACAAGAAAGTTCTATTCCACTGAGCTGGGAGCCCAGCACAGTTCTGCATGAGCCACACCAAGCCTGGGGCAGCCCTACCAGGGGCCGGAACATGCCAGAGCAGACTTCAGGAGAGTGAAGCATCAGCAGCAATGGTGGTATCCAGGCTTCTCAACATGTAAACACCAAAGAGAAAGTTTTAAAACATCAGTGGAGGACTCTGTTGGGAATGCATGAAGGGAGAGGGCAATCCTTCCCCTGCCCCTAGGGCTAGAGGTGGCAGAGTCATGACAGCTGTAGCTGCTGTTGCATGTCTGACTCTGGAGCTCCTGGCCTGCACATTGTAGGGGGACCAAGTGAACATTCAGAAGGTCATCACTCTTGTTTTGACCTGCTTAGATCTGTCTTGCTGTCTTGGGTGGTGGTCCTGGGGCGAGATATGACACTGCACAAGAGCTTGTGGTGGCTGTAGAGAGGGTGCTGTCCTCAGACCTCCTAAAACATTTGAGAAAACTCCAGTGACTTGGAACAAAGCTCTCTACTCTTGTAAAGCCAACCATGAACAGCTTTCCAGAATGAACAGTTTTTCAAGGTTCAGATTACACAGTGTATTGAACCCCCTATTTATTCAATAACAAATCAGAACAAAACATTCACAGAAATCAAGGTACAGCATTCAGTGTCACAATTTATCTCAGAAAAACAAAATATACCATTCACAACAACTTATCACAAAAATGGCCACATAGTTTTCACCATAGTGGTCACAAAGTTTTGAACAAAGAACAACCATTTAGTAACTCAATCATTCAAATATCTCAATCATTCAGCCATCCTTTAGGAGGTTTGCCTCCACAAAGCTTGATCCAAGAATATCTGTCTTACCCAACAGGGGCTTCTACTTATATACACATGCCATTAGCTCCTTCCTGTTTCAGCCAACCCTTTCCTGTTATGTCAGCAGGGGTTCATACCTTCTGATTCTGGAACAGAGTATTAATTAATTATTATGTGCTAAGTACCTGTTATCTTTGTGAATACAAAAGCATCTTAAAATTCAAATTACATTATTATTACAAGTCTGGAAGCAGTTCTACCATGGCAAATAGTTCAAAAGTGAAATAATTGGCTGGTAAGATGAGTAAGCAGAAGAAGCACAATCAAACCATAGAATCCTTTTCTGGGGACAAAAAGGATCAAAACATGTAACCATACGAATTCAAAAAAGGCAAACCTCCTTCATCAAAAGCTTCCAAGAAAAATATGAACTGGTCACAGGTCATGGAGGAGCTCAAAAAGGATTTTGAAAACTAGGTAAGAGAAGTGGAGTGTGGAGTGTAGTGACACAAGAAAATCATGAAAAGAGAGTCAGCTGCCTGCTAAAGGAGAATCAAAAAATTATGAAGAAAATGACACCTTAAAAAAAAAAGACTAACTCAAATGGCAAAAGGGTCCCCAAAAACAATGAGGAAAAAATTTCTTATTACCTGAATTGCCCAGATGGAAAAGGAATTTCAAAAATTCATCGAAGAGAATAATTCCTTCAAAATTGAATTGGAGCAATTGGAAGCTAATGACCTTATGAGAAATCAAGACATTATTAAACAGATCCAAACAACTGAAAAAAAAATTAGAAAGCAAGGTGAAATACCACATTGGAAAAGCCACTGACAAAGAAAATAGATCCAGGAGAGATAATTTAGAAATTATTCAACTGCCTGAAAGGCATGATAAAAAAAAAAAAAAAAACCTCAAAATCCAAAAAACCAAAAAACCAAACAAACAAAACAAAACAAACAAAAAAACAAAGCAAAACAAACAAACAAAAAAACAAAGCAAAACAAACAAACAAAAAAACCCTTGGAATCATCCTTCAAGAAATTCTTAAGGAAAATTGCTTGATATTCTAGAACCAGAGGGTAAAATAGAAATTGAAAGAATTCACTAATCACCTACTGGAAAAGATTGCAAAAAGAATACTCTAGGAATATTATGACCAAATTCCAAGGTTCTCTGATCAAGGAGAAAATATTACAAGCAGCCAGGAAGGACCAATTTGATTACTGTGGAAACACAATCAGAATTACACGGGATCTGGTAGCTTCTAGACTGAACGATCAAAAGGCTTGGAACATAATATTCCAGAGGTCAAAGGAGGTAGGATTAAAACCAAGAATCACCTACCCAGCAAAATGAGCTTCAGTGGAAAATAAGGTCATTCAATGAATTAGAAGATTTTTAAACATTCTTGATGAAAAAAAAAAAAAAAAACAGAGCTAGAATTATCAACCCAGATATGCTAAGGAATAAGTGAGAGGTAAATGTAGTGTGGATTTTGGGACCTGGGATTTGGGAGTGTGGTCCAGGCTCTGCCCCTTGGGTGAGAAGCCATGGAGGCTCCACAGCAATGAGGTTGCCCATCTCATGGCTGCTTCAGAGATACTGGTCTGCAGATTGTAGGGGGACAAAGCAACCAGTCTCCAGGTTAATTGCTCTTGCTTTAACCTGCCTGGATCTGAATTGCTGTCTGGGGTGTAGGTCCTGGGTTGCATGAACAGTCTGCCAGAGAATGTGGAGGCTTCAGAGAGGGCAGCCAACTAGTAGCTCAAGCAGCTGCAAAAATCCCAGGCTTGGGATAAAACTTCCCTTTCTGTTATCACAGTTCTACTATGGCAAAAGGCTCAAAAGTCAAGTAATTGAGTGGCAACATGAGCAAGCATAGGAAGCAAAGCAAATGGAGCATTTAAACATAAGACTCCAATTTTGGGGACAAAAAAGATCAAACCATGGAACAGGAGGAAAACAGTGAAGTCAGAACTCCTGCACCAAAAGCTTCCAAGAAAAATATTAGTTCATAACAGGCCACAGTGGAGCTCAAAAAGGATTTTGAAAACCAAGTCAGAAAAGTGGAGGAAAATTTGGGAAGAGAAATGAGAACCACACAAGAAAATTATGAAATAAGTGTCAACAACCTTACTGAAGAAAATAATACCTTAAATATAGACTAACTCAGATAAAAAAAAAAAGAGGATCAAAAAGTCAATGAGGAGAAAAATGCCTTAAAGACCCAAATTGGCCACATGGAAAAAGAATATCAAAAGCTCACTGAACAGAGTCATTCCTTCAGAATTAGACTGGAGCAAAAGGAATCTAGTAACTTTATGAGAAATAAACATACTATTAAACATTTCATTTGAAAAACCACTGACCTGGAAAATAGATCCAGGAGAGATAGCTTAAAAATCATTGGACTACCTGAAAGCCATAATCAAAAAAAGAACCTAGAAGTCATCCTTCAAGTAATTCTCAAGGAAAATTGCCCTTATGATTTAGAACCAGAGGGCAAAATAGAGGTTGAAAGAATCCACCAATCACCCCTGAAAAAAGCACAAAAAGAAAACTCCAAGCAATATTATAGCCAGGTTCCAGACTTCCCAGATCAAGGAGAAAATATAAAAAGCAGCCAGAAAGAAAGAATTTCAATATTGCAGAAAGACAATAAGGATAACACAGGATTTGGCGGCTTCCACACTGAGGGATCAAAGGACTTAGAATATGATATTCCAGAGGGCAAAGGAGCTGGGATTAAAACCAATAATCACCTACCCAGCAAAACTGAGTAGCATGTTTCAGGGGAAAATATGGTCATTCAGTGGAATAGAGGAATTTCAAGCATTCTTGAGGAAAAAAACAGAGTTGAATAGAAAATTTGACATTCAGATAAAAGAATCAAGAGAAGGATGAGAAGGTAAACATGGAAAAGAAATCATAAGCAACTTATCAAAGTTGAACTACTTTTATTCCTAAATGGAAGAATGATAAATGTAACTTATGAAATTTTTCTCAGTATAAGAACAAATGAAGAGAATAGAAATGAACATATATATATATATGTATATATATATACACACATATGTGTGTATATATATGTATACATATATGTATATGTATACATATATACACATACACACATATATACACATACATACATATATATACATACACACATATATGAGGGTATGTGAACATATGAACACATATGTGAGTGTGTCTATATATGTGCACAGGTATACATACACAGAGGGCACAGAATCAATTGAATTGGAAGAGATGATACTTAAAAGGTGAAATTGAGAGGTGGGAGAGGAATATAATGAGAGGAGATGTGGAGAGACAAAATGGGGTAATTTATCTTATATAGAAGAGGCAAGGGAAAACTGTTACAACATTGGAGACAGGAAGAGAAAAGGGAATGAGTCAACATTATTCTCATTAAATTTGGCTTAGGAGGTAATGACATACACACTAAATGGGGTATCTCACCCTGTAGGAGAGTAGAAGGGAAGGGGAAGAAGGGGGATAATGGATAGGAGAATAGTCTTGGGCGAGGAAGGAAGTTGGAAGCACCCACTTTTGAAAAGGGACAGGATCAAAGTAGAGAATAGAAAAACTGGGGGTTGGGAATGGATGGAGGGAAATATAGTCATTCTTTCACAATATATCCCCTATGGAAATATTTTGCATAGCTACACATGTACAACCTATATGCAATTGCTTATCTTCCCAGTGAGAGTGAGTGATGAAGGAGGAAGGGAAAGAATCTGGAGTTTAATGTTTTAAAATCAAATGGTTAAATATATATATATATATATATATACATATATATATGTGTACATATGTATACATATACACACACACACATATATACCCATATACATATATACATATATATATACATATACATATATATATATCTTATTGTTATTATTTTACATTTAACTGGGAAATGATATATACAAACACTGAGGCATAGAGATCCACTGTGACCAACTGGAAAGTCAGAGGGTGGATTGGGGGACATATGACAGAGAGCAGATTGTGTGATGGGATATTCAGTGGGATCGCTGTTTTGGGGCTGGTGGGTTTGGAAAAATGTGGAGAAAATTTGTAACTCAAAATCTTGTGAAAATGAATGATGTAAACTAAAAAATAAAAAAGAGTAAAAAAGAAAGAAAAAAACTAGAACTGAACAGAAAATTTGACTTTCAAATACAGGAAGCAAGAGAAGCATGAGAATGTAAACAGGAAGAATAAATCATAAGGAACTTATTAAAATATATATATATATATATATATATATATATATATATATATATATATATATATATATAAAACTACATGGAAAAATCATAATTGTAACTCATGAGACTTTTCTCAGTATAATGATAATTTAAGGGAACATATATGTGCATATATGCATATGTGTAAATATATACATATATGTGTGTATATATTATATATATATATATTTATATAGGAGCATGTATATGTACATAAATAAATATGTGAATGTATGCATATATGTGTACATGTATACATAGATAAGGGCAACAGGATCAGTTGAATAGGAAGGGAAGATAGCTAAATTTTAAAATTAAGAGTTGAGAGAGGAATATAATCAGTGAAGGAGACAGGGAGAGACACAGGCAAGAGAAAACTGTTACAATGGAGGGGAAGAACAGGAAGCTGAGAATGGGTCAAGCTTAATCTCATTGAACTTGGCTTAGGGAGGGAATAACATACATACTCAATTGGGTATCTTACCCTACAGGAAATTAGGGGGCAAGGGGATAAGAATGGGGATAATAGAAGAGGGTTAAATGGGGGAGGAGGGTAGTTAGAAGCACACACTTTTGGAAAGGGACAGGGTCAAAGTAGAAAACAGAACAAGTGGCAGGGGGTGGGAAGGATAGAATGGAGGGAAATATAGTCTTTAATGATATATCTATTATGGAAATGTTTTGTGTAACTATACATTTACAAGCTATATTGCAATGCTTGTCTTTCCAGTGGGGCTGGGTAAAAAGGGAAGAAGGTAAAGAATCTGGAAGTCAAAGTTTTAAAAACAAATGTTAAAAAAATTGTTTTTTTACATGCAACTGGCAAATAAGATATACAGTCACTGGGATAGAAAAATCCTTCTTGCCCTACTAGAAAGCTAGAGGGGGGATGGAGGTGAATATAGCAGAGAACAGATTGAGGTATTCAGTAGACTTGCTATTTTGTGGTGGGTGGTAGGGGAAAGATGGGGACAAAATTTGTGATACAAAATTGCATGCAAATGAATGTTGAAAACTAAAAATAAACAAATTAGAAAAAAAGAATGTAGTTTGATCTTGAGTCTCAGCTATCTTCAGCAATTTAAACCAGAGAATTTATCTCCATGTAAACCCCTCTGGTATTGGTTTTCTCCTACATGTGATGATTAACCCTAAACCCTAATGGTGGGTACAGGTTAAGGTACTTCCCCTCCCCAGGATAAGAGCTTGCCCAGACTGAAGTGTGTTCACATTTTAAACAGAAGTGGGGTCTCCTAGTTGGATGGGGTCCCACCTAAGATTGTAGAACATATTTTGTGAGGGCTAGGACACTCTCATCAATATATTATGTCATTAAAAGATTGACTTTTTACAAGGGATGGGTCTTGAAAGAGGAATCAAGTAGATAAGCTTGGACCCAAAATTAATAGTAACTGATTAATATAATAATAAAATAATTTCTCTCGAGAATTCATTAAATATTTTAACCAGCCTGAACCAGCCTCTAACCTGTAGATTTGTGTCTACAGAGCAGAGTGAACAAGAGACAGGAGAGTCAGGAATCAAACATAAGTTTAATTTGTTTTTGAGGAAATGACTTGCAAGCAGAATCCTCCTTCTTACAAAAGGAGAGAAACTAGGTAGATATACTGCCCATGCTCCCTGCGCAGGGGACCTGCTTTAGTGTAGACAAATCTCAATACACATACCAATGGCTATATGGTGAGTTGTAAATGGGACAAAGAGGGTAACAGAAACAATGGGAGGAATTTGATTCATAGCAGGGCTTCATGACTGAAACATGGGAATGGCAAATCGGAGTATACCTGGTATTGGTGTGGAAGAACTATGGAATTTTGCTGTGGCTGAGTATATTCAGAGGATAAGTAAAATGGATTGTTATTATGTTGAGCTCAAGGCATAGTTTCTTTCTGAGTCTTAGCTCTGGAAAACAGCATGTCTCCTAAAAGTATCTTGACAATTAAAAAAATAAAATGACCCTTGTCATGATTATTAATGGAAGAGAGAAAAAAGCCTTTAGAAAGGAAATGAATATTCATTAAGCAATAGGAAAGACACTATAAGAAAGACAATCCTGAGAAGTAGACTGTATAGTTATCGCCATTCTACACTTATGGAAACTGAGGCAGGAAGAGATCAAATGATTTGCTTTAGGATTGTGTCCAGCACTGGATTTGAACTAGTTATTCCTTTGTCCAGGCCCATCCATTCTTTTACTTTTCTGCTTTTTTAATTTGAAAGGCATTTGGGGTTAAGGGACTTGCCCAAGGTCAGATGGTTATTTTTTGTGTTAAGTGTCTGAGTCCGAATCTGAAATCAGATCCTCCTGCCTCCAGGGCTGGTGCTCTATTCACTGCGCCACCTAGCTGCCCAACCAGGCTCATCCATTCTTCTATCTACCACCTAACTGGCTTTATTAGATGTAGGGATAAAGAGTTATTTCTTGAATAATTAATAAAAGTCCCTCTTCAGCTATTGCCCTGAAGGAGCTTAGATATAGTCTGTGTTAACAACATAGTTCTGCAATGGAAATGAGACAGGAGAAACGCTAAGCTTCCTTTTTGGGGATAGAAAGGGTTGGGTAATGGGAAATAGCTCAATAAAAAGGGATATTAATGTTTGCTTGTTTATTTTGTCATGTATGTCTTTGGCAGTCTAATCAAAAAATAAAATGCATAATGTTAGAAACCAATTATGATGAAAGCATTTTTTTAAACATTAAAATTGCATGAAGAGTAGTTTAGGAAAATCAAGAGTAAATAAATATTTGGTTATATTTAAAAATATCTAGATGAACCTGCTAGGTATTTTTGAGGTACATAAATTTCAGGATTTAGATTCCACAAGATAAATTCAAATCTTGCATCTGATAACTTATTTATTGTGTGACTCAGAACAAGTCACTTGAAGCTTTCTCAAAGTCAATTTCTTGATCTGCAAAAAATGAGAAATAATCAGACCTTCTTTGCTGAGAAATAAATAAGAAAATATATATAAAGTACTTTTCAGTCCTTAGAGAACTTTATAAATAATAATTATTAATTATTGACAGACTACAATGTGGGCTTTGGACTCTGATAAAGTGTGGTCTGTCAACCATTAATTATTATTTATACAGTTTTCTAAGGTTTGAAAAGTACTTTGCACATGTTATTATATTATATATTTATTATATCTTGTGCTCAAATTTCCTTGAGTTACTTATAAGTAACACCTTGCAAGCTGATTGCAATAAATAGGATTTCCTAGCAAATGTGACTTGAAAGATTATATATTAGAATTGACAAATATAGAAAATTTAAATAACATATATTTTAACTCACCAGTAAACATAACGGTGCTTTTTTCTGGATAATAATTTTATTGTTTCTACAGGAATAATGAAGTGATAATGTGATTATATTCGACATTAAAATATTATCCCAAATTTGACCCACATTTTTGAAAGAAAATATTAAATTGACTATAATAATGATTAGACATTCACATAAATAAGGCGTTTCCTCTCTTAGAATTCTCTTTTTATATCTCCAGCATTTTACCTACTTTTCGGAAAATATCCTGATGCCAAATTTGTTTGCAGAATTGTCGTTGTTTTATGTCTTCCATTCTCTTTTAAAACTCTGCATTTTTTCTGGCCAAAAATTTTAAGTATCCTTTTGTACATTTCTATACTCTTCATGTGAAAAAATTGAGCTTCTCCCTAAACTCACATGTAAATCATTTTATTCCTACAACATCTCTTTTTTCTTCTACCCCTGATATCTCTGTGTATTGGGATCATGCAAACTTATTTCACTTCCTGCCAGAAAGAAACAAATTTGGCACAGTAAATGTAAGGAAACATAAGGATCTTGTGAATACCATTGATTTAAAGGTTCATGTGAAGTCTGTAACAGTTATATTTTGTATTTCTTTAGAAATTATTCAGAGCAACTTAACAGCTACTGATGGGGGGATTTTAATATTTTTGATTTTTTATTTGTGCATATTTTCTGAGAAAAAATAAATACTTTCACTCATACTAAGGTACTGTAATGTTATTTTTTTTTACCAGAAATAAACAAACAAATAAACAAACCTGCCTACAGGCTTTTGGGAAATTCATGAACAGGCTTCGTTCTTATATGGTAAGCAATGCACAATAATTATATAGGAAGACAGATACCTACACAATCCCTTAAAATATTAAAAATAAATGGAAGAAATGCATGAAAGTATAAACAGTAAAAATAAATTGGTTCATCTATCCATGTCTATGTGGTGAAGACAGCCTGTAGCACTGTAATTATCTCATGCATAAAAATCTTACATTCAGATAATTACACACTTATTCAACCTTGGTATAATGCATAAGCTTACCACGATTAAATTATAGGATTAGATTAAATGTGAAATGCAAGCTTTAAGAGGAATCAGCAAACTATATTGAAGCATTATTTTATATGTCTGAAATCAAAATAAACCATTAGCTTCTATAATACAAATTCTTCTGCATAATTGGTTGCTGCTGTTTTGTATTTTTCCTTCTCAATGCTAATCATTACTGCCTTCCTACAAACAAATAAATAAACAGGAATAAAAAAATAAACAAATGCATTTTGCAAGCAGTTGAAAATGCTTACAGTGAATCTTTAGATAACTTTAAAGAGAATAATTTCAACAGAAAGAAAAGAATCATTGTCAGTCCATCTACCAGGGCATTACTGTTGTTTTGAGCTTTGTGTTTTATGTTTAAAAAGTGGTGAACATAATTTATTCAGATGTAAAATTAGTTTTATTGATACTAACATTTTATGAGAAGGTACAGAAAGCTTTCTCATTCTTTTCTCTTGATGTTCTAGAAAGCTTACAAAAGCTACTGATGATTTAGACTTTAACAACACAAACATGTTTTAATTTTTTTTCTAAACCATATTGCTTACTGTTGGTTTGAAGTCTGATTAAAAGTAAAATATAAGTTTAATATCTAACATTTTTAAAGTTTCTTATTAAACTAAGCTTCCCAAAAGCATCAGAATTTCTACAGGAAATTATGTTATTGATCTGTTTCTCTCTGCCTTAGAACAATTCCTCCTACCACTACCCACCATGATATTGACATTTGTTAAATTTAAATAATTATAATGTGCTCATAATTTAGGTCAATGTCTAGAAATTCAAAAATACACATGTGACAAATGGTACTTTCATAGAATTAAGAACTTGAAGCAGTCTTGGAGAAGTTTAAATCTATAATACTAACCCTTCATTTCATCCATACTATAAATGGGAAAAACAAGGGCTAGACAGTTTTAAAATAATTGCAAGAAGGGTACAGGGAAATAGATGGAGTGACATTACTAACCAAGACAGAGTTTAATGGATAGGTCATTAAGTACATAGAAAGTGACATAAGATAGCTGGAAAGTGATTGACAATGAAATATTGTCCCAAAGTGGAGATCAAATTAGGGAAGGATTTCTATAGCCTAGAGCATTATTCAGACTTGGATAGAGTGAATGCAAATTGATGCTCTTTGGACTTTAGCCACCTGAACTGAAAGAGTAGTGATGGTGATGGTATTGGGAAGTGTTTTCAATTTAATGAGTGAGGACAATAGTCAACCTCACTACCACAGTATTAGAACAAATGATGTGGTTTAGGGCATTGTTCTCTCAATGACTATCACCAGGTAGAAAGTGTTATTCAACTATTTTAATACAAGAGTATATAATCTAATAAGGTGGGAAATCAAGGGATCCAGAAACCTTAAATAAGTAATTGTAGACAAGGAAATTAACCTGCTGTTTTAATTAACAAAGAATGCTTTAAAATAGAAAGCAACCTGATGAGTAGGGTGAAGCAGTTTTCAAAAGTGGGTTATTTATATTTGTATAAGATAACAAATGGGGGGGTGGAGCCAAGATGGCGGAGTAGAAACAGCGCTTCCAAGCCACTCCCCCCCCAAGCTACCTCCAAACTATGTAAAAAGGGGACTATGAACAACTTCTGAAGCCGCAGCACCCACAAAACGACACAAAGAAGCTAAACTCCCACTGAGGACAGCCCAGCAGCCCTGCAGGAAGCAACCCCCCCCACGTCTGGGACTAAATCCAGTCTGGTGCCAGAGCCATACTGTGGCAACAAGCCCAAAAGTCAAGTAATTAAGTGGCAACATTCCAAGGAAAAGGAAACAAATTAAACAGAAAAAATGGAACCTTAGACTCCTACTTTGGGGGCAAAGAGGATCGAATCATAGAGCGAGAGGAGGGCCGTGAGGTCAGAAGTCCCACTCCAAAAGCCCCAGGGGAAAACATGAGCGGGTTGCAGGCCGTAGAGGACCTTAAGAAGGACTTTAAAAATCAAATAAGAGAAGTGGAGGAAAAATTGGGAAGAGAAATGAAAAGGATGCAGGAAGGTCAACAACCTGAATGAGGAAAACAACAACTTAAAAAATAGACTAACTCAAATGGCAAAGGAAGCCCAAAAGAGCAATGAGGAGAAGAATGCCTTAAAAAGTCGAATTTGACAGATGGAAGAAGAATCTCAAAAGTTCACTGAGGAGATTCATTCCTCCAGAGTTGGACTGGAGCAAATGGAAGCTAATGAGTTTGTGAGAAATCAAGATGCTGTTAAACAGATCCAAACAAATGAAAGATTAGAAGGCAATGTGAAATACCTCATGGGGAAAACCACTGACCTGGAAAATAGATCCAGGAGAGACAATTTAAAAATTATTGGACTACCTGAAAGCCATGATCAAAGAAAGAATGTAGAAATCACCCTTCAAGAAATTCTCAAGGAAAATTGCCCTGATGTTTTAGATCCAGAGGGCAAAATAGAGGTTGAAAGAATCCACCGATTACCTCACGAAAAAGATCCCAAAAAGAAAACTCCCAGGAATATTATAGTCAGGTTCCTGAATCTCCAGATCAAGGAGAAAATACTACCAGCAGACAGGAAGAAACAATTTCAATATTGTGGAAACACAATCAGAATAGCCCAGGACCTAGCAGCTTCTACACTGAGGGATTGAAGGCCATGGAATATGATATTTCAGAAGGCAAAAGAGCTGGGAATGAACCCAAAGGTCACCTACCCAGCAAAACTGAGTATCTTGTTTCAGGGGAAAATATGGTCATTCAGTAGAATAGAGGACTTTCAAGCATTCTTGAGGAAAAAACCAGAGTTGAATAGAAAATTTGACATCCAGACACAAGAAGCAAGAGATGCCTGAAAAGGTAATTAGAGAAAAGAAATCAAAAGGAACTTATCAAAGTTGAACTATTTACATTTCTATATGGAAAAACAATAATTGTGACTGATGAAATTTTTCTCACTATGAAAATAATGGAAGAAGGGTGTAAGGTCATTGAAGACATATGTAAATGTGTGTATATATGTTTACAGCTATACATGTATAGAGGACAGAGGTTGAATTTGTTGGGAAGGGAGGATACTCAAGGGGTGAATTTATGAGGTGAGAGAGGAAAGTGGCAAGAGGAGATGGGGAGAGACAGGGTAGGGTCAACTATCCCATGTAGAAGAAGCAAGGGGAAGTGGATGCAAGAGAGGGGGAGAATAGGAAGGCTAAAAATGCAAAACCACATTCACATTGAATTTGGTTCAGGGAGAGAATGACATACATACTAAATGGGATATCTCAACCTGCAGCAGAATAGGGGGAAGGGGGATGAGAGGAGGGATGATGGGTGGGAGGGCATCCTTGGGGGGAGGGGAGGTTGGAAGTACCCACTATAGAAGAGGGACAGGATCAAGTAGGGAATAGATCAGGTGGGGGGGTGGGATGAGTGGGAGGGAATTATAAGCAGCCTTGTACAATATATCTAGATGGTAATGTTTTGTATAGCTAGACATGTACAACATATACCAAATTACTTATCTTCCCAGAGGGAATGGGTGACAAGGGAGGAAGGAAATGGATCTGAAATTTGAGGTCTTAAGATTTAATGTTTCAAATATATATAAATGCTATTATTAATACTCTTTTGCTTGTAATTGGGATATAAGATGTGCAGGCATTGGGACACAAAGATTCACCTTCCTCTAATGGAAAAGTCGAAGGGGGTATGGGAGAAGATATGGGAGAGAGCAGATTGGAGGAAGCAATATCTTGTGGGACTGCTATTCTGGGAGGGTGGGTAGGGGAAAAACAGGGCGGGGGGCAAATAATTGTAAGTCAAAATCTGGCAGAAATGAATGATGTAAACCAGAAGTTAATAAAGCATTTATTTAAAAAAATAATATAACATATGGTGATGAATCTTTCTTTAATCCCAGGAGAAGTGATTACTGCCCAGGTTGATTAATAATCTTCTTTTCATATATGGATAAGAAAGATTATATGCATAAGAAATTGATTTTTCTTTCCCACAACAAGCAAAATGAATGTGTGGAATTTGTGGAACATAATTTTTTTTTTAACAAAAAGCATCACTCTGCAAAGGGCCTGAGTGATATGTTATGCAGAAGTTATGTACATATACAAGGCAAGGTAGAAATAGAACTAATCTAGCTAACTCAGCCAAAACTTGACTATTGACAAGAAAACACTCTCTCTCTTAAGTTATCCAAAAATTTCATTGCATAGATTAAAATAATTTGATAGTTGCTCAACTTTATGCTTCATTTTCCAACAGATAATTAATCACATTTTTTATAGGATATAATGATTCTTCTCTGTAGAAAGAACCCAACACTGATGGGAGGGAAGGTATATGATGTTATGTCAGTCATTTAATAAACATTTAAAAAGTGATCAGTATTTATTGATCACTATGCTAAGCATTAGAGTTACAAGGACAAGCAAAAGTCCGTGTTTGCTCTCAAGGACTTCACAGTCTAATGAGAGAGAGAGCGAGACCATGCAAACAACTGCATACAAACATGATAAATCAAAGATAAACTGTATGGGACCAACTTAGGGTAGGCACTGTTATTGAAGGTGATTGGGAAAGAATGCACTCCAGATTCTTTCCAAGAAAATCCCAGATGTAGTCATGAAGAGTCAGACATGACAAAAAAGTGACTAAGCAATAAAAACAATAAGAGATATCTTTTCCAGGTGTCCAATAGATAGGTTGATATGTTAGCCTGGAGGTAAACAGAGAAGTTAAGTCTGGATACATAGATTTGTATCATCATAGATGTGAAAATTGAATCCCCTGGACTTGATGAGATCACCAAGAGAAAAAAAAAAAGCACAGAGGGATTAAAAAAAGGGTTTAGCACCCTGAGGGCTACCAGTGGTTAACTGACACAACTTGAATGAAAATCCAACAAAGGAGACTGAGAATGAGCAGTAAGATAGATAAGAGGAAAAAGAGGAAAGAATAATGTGCAGAAACCTAGAGAAAAGAGAGTATCAAGAATAAAAAGCAATATAAAATTTCAAAGGCTAGATGGAGGTCACAAAAAATGGGACTGATAAAAGGTCATTAGATTTGGCAATTGGGAGATTGTTAGTAATTGTGGAGATGGCTGATCCAGCTGAAATATTAGTTTGGAATTCAGATTATGGAGAATTAATAAGAGAATGAAAACAATGGAATTGGTGGAATCTATTTTACATGGCATTTTCGATGAATTTAAAGACAATAATCAGGAGAAATATATTATGTTTGCTGTAGTACCATCTCTTAGGTCTAGACTCCACAAGCCATTAGCATTCTAGTCCAATTCTTCTAGAAAGAATGGAATTTTAATCTGCTTCCTCTACTATATTAGGACTGTGTAGAAATAGCTGATACCTTCTTTTTGGGCAAAAAAAAGGATCTTTAATAATTAGTGGCCATTTGTATTAAAATATATGTATGTGTATGTTTCACAAAGTGAGAGATACAAGATCATATGAAATTTTAATATATTTGTAGTTTGAAGAAATTTAATTTTTTTGTGTAAAGTAAATCATTTTATAAATCATAAGGTACAATATTTAGTGAGAGTTATTGAGTAAATTATTTGGAAAATGGTTAGATTAAGAATAAAATTCAGGGATGGAGCCAAGATGGCAGAACAGAAACAGGACTTCCACACTGCTCAGGCTTCTACCTACCACTTCCAATATGGGCAAAACATGACTCTAAACAAACTTAAGAGCTATAGAACTCACAATGTAAAAGAGAGAAACAAATCTCCAACTGGAGGAAGCCTGGCAGGCCAGCAGTAAGGGTCCATCACAGCTCGCTGGGAGCAAAGAGTACTCCTGACTGAGACACAGTATTAGCCCCAGGGTGGCCCTCACCAGCCACAACTGTAGCAGACTTCACTAGAGTAAATCACCAGCAGCTATAGCATTTTCCAGACTTCTCAATCCACAAATGCCAAAGACAAAGTAAAAGTTCAGTGTGGAACTTTGTTTAGAACATGAGGATCATAGTGTAGCTGCTGCCAGCAGAGCCAGAAGTGAAGGAGGGGCAGTGGCTGCAGCTGCTGCTGCATGGCTGCTTCCAGTGCTCCTGGCCTGCCAATTGTAGAGGGACAAAGTGAACATTCAGAGGGTAATTGCTTTTGCTTGCTTTGACCTGCTTGGACCTGGATCAGTCTTAGGTGGTGGTTCTGGGATGTGTAAGCAGTGAGGTAGAGCCTGTGGGGGCTGTAGAGAAAGCACCCATATAAAAGCTCTGGCAACTATGAAAACCCCTGCAATTTTAGACATAGCTCTCTCCATTCAGGAGGATGAGTTCTACTGTGGAAAAGAGCTCAAAAGTCAAGTAATTTGCTGACAATATGAGCAAGAAGAGGAAGCATTAACAGACCATGTAATCCTTTTGTGGGGACAAAAAGAATCAAGGCATGGAGTGGAAAGAAGACAACAAAGTAAAAACTCCTGCATCAACAGCCTCCAAGAAAAATATGAACTGGTTACAGGGCATGGAGGAACCCAAGAAGGATTTTGAAAATCAAGTAACAGAAGTGGAGGAAAAAATGGGAAGAGCAATGAGAATTATGTAAGAAAATCATGAAAAGTGAGTCAACAGCCTGCTAAAGGAGACCTAAAAATACACTGAAGGAAATAACACATTAAAAATTAAACTAATGTAATAGAAATGTAAATCTCAAAATCTTCCCTGCCCCTAGGCCCTTTGATAGGTTTAAATGACTCTGAGAAGCTTTGTTGATTTGAAAATATCCTGAAAATATACTCTGCCCCGCTACACTGAATGTGGTCACATGAAGCCTGTGGCAGGAGGTTTGGTTTTCAGGAATGCCTACATCTTGATGCTGTGTAATTGGGCAGTGGGTCAAGAGGGTGGTTATATAATCTGACCCAGGAGAAGGCTATACAATCCTTGATGTTAGACTTTGCTTTGGGGCTCACTTTGAGAAGTGTTATGTGATTTTACCAGATGAGACTCTGGGAAGCCATTGAGAGCCCACCCTGTGAAAACCCAGATGTTGATGCTTCCCTCTCTGGTACATGTGATTTGGTATTGATGGAATGGTTGGGCAGTTTGGAAGCCCATCTGCTTGATCTATTTGTTTCTCTGTCTTGTAAGTTCTGACTGTATACTTTGATGTTTGGAGTGCTGACCTTTTTCCAATGAGCTAGGTAAATGTTATATGTTTGAGTGATTAAATTAATCTTGTTAACCCATTTTGAGTTGCCTTCCTATAGAAAAGCAGATCTAAGAAGCTGTGTTGGCAGCCACCCTGGGGTGGCTGTTGGGGTGCTTGCTGCTACAACTAACTCAAATGGCAAAAGAGGCCCAAAAAGCCAGTGAGGAGAAGAATCTCTTTTTAAAAATCTGAATTTTCCAGTTGGAAAAGGAATTTTAAAAACTCACTGAAGAGAATAACTCATTCAAAATTAGATTGGAGCAATTGGGAGCTAATGACTTTGTGAGAAATCAAGATAAATAAATAAAATAAATAAAATAAAATAAAATAAATAAATTACAATAAATAAATAAAAAATAAATAAAATAAAATAAATAAAAAAAATAAATAAAACAGATCCAAACAAATGAAAAAATAAAAGGCAATGTGAAATATCTCTTTGGAAAAACCATTGACATGGAAAATAGATCTAGGAGAGATAATTTAAAACTATTGCACTACCTGAAAGCCATAATCAACAATAGAGTCTAGACACTATCTTTCAAGAAATTATAAAGTAAAATTGCCCTGATTTTCTAAAACCAGAGGGCAAAATAGAAATTGAAAGGATTCACCCATTTCCTCTTGAAAAAGATCCCCAAAAGACAAATCCTAGCAATATTATAGCCAAATTCCAAAGTTCCCAGGTCAAGGAGAAACTACTGCAAACAGTCAGGAAGAAACAATTTGAGTACTGTGTAAACAAAATCAGGATAATGTAATACCTAGCAGCTTCCAAATTAAGGGATCAAAGGTCTTGGAATGTGATGTTCTGGAGGTTAAAGGAGCTTGGACTAAAACTAAGAATCACCTACCCAGAAAAACTGATTAAAATGCTACAGGGAAAAATATGGTCATTCAATGAAATAGATGATTTTCAAACATTCTTGATGAAAAAGCCTGTGATAAATAGAAAAATTGACTTTCAAATACAAGAAGCAAGAGAACCATGAGAAGGTAAAAGAAAAAAGAAATCATAAGGAACTTATTAAAGTTGAACTATTTACATTCCTACATGAAAAAAATGATCAGAATAACTCATAAGACTTTTCTTGGTATGAGGGAAGTTGAAGGGAATATACATATATGTGTGTGTTTGTGTGTGTGTGTGTGTACATGTCTGTGTGTATACATATCTATTAGATACATATCTATTTATGTATAAGAGGGTGTATGTGTATATAAATATACGTGTGAGTACAGGCATATATGTTCATGTATACATAGAGGGCACAGTGTGTGTTGAATATTAAGGGATGATATCTAAAAGGTAAAATTAAGAGATGAGAGAGCAGTTTATTGGGAGGAGAAAGGGAGAGATAGTTTATGGAAAAATATATCATATTAAAGAGGCAAGAGTAAACCGTTACAATGGAGGAGGGGAAGAGCAGAAAAATTAAGGAGAATTGCACAACCATATTCTCATTGAATTTGGCTTAAGGAGGGAATAATCTACACACTCAAATGGGTATATTACCATACAGGAAAATAGAGGGGTAGAGGATAAGAAGGGAGATGATAAAAGTTAGGGCAGATACGGGGAGAGGGTAGTTAGAAGCAAACATTTTTGAAAAATAATAGGATCAAAGGAGAAAATAGTATAAGTGAGGGGGCAGGATAGGCTAGAGGGAAATATAGTTAGTCTTTCACAATATAACTATTATTGAAGTGATTTGGGTAACTACACATGTACAATCTATATTGAATCAATTATCTTCCCAGTTGGGGTGGATGAGGAGGGAAAGAGGGAAAAAAATCTGGAACTCAAAGTTTTAAAACAAGTGTTTAAAAAAGTTGTTTTTTTACATACAACTGGGAAATAAGATATATAGTCACTGTGGTATAGAAATCCATCTTGCCCTGCTAGAAAGTTAGTGGGATGATGGGGGAGGATATAAGAGAGAACAGCTTGGGGGAAGGGGTATTCAGTAAGCTTGCTATCTTGGAGTAAACGGATGGGGAGAAAAAAATGTAACTCAAAAACTTGTGGAAATGAATGTTGAAAACTATATATATATATATATATATATATATATATATATATATATTTTTTTTTTTAAGAGTAGCCATTTCATTTCCTTCTCAAGACTCTGAATATGCATATGTTTTGACCACCCTTGTACCCCACCTCCCAACTGCTCAGATGTAACGGCCCTCTCAATCCAGTGGTATATCTACAGTGCATAGCAATATTGTTTGGATTCAGTCAGTCAGAGCCCCGTCTGTTGATCTTAATGCCAATTTCTCTGTGTGTTTTTTCTCTGTATTTTCTCTGCTTGTATTTCCTCCTACTTTTAGGATTCTCACCTTTTCCCTGAACTAGTAGATGTAATTGAAAGTACTATCATTAACCCCTTTTTTCCTAGAGAAGCATATCAAAGAAGCTATGATAAGCAGGCCATGCTTTGTATGCTAGGGTGCTTGCTGTTAGGCTATCTAACAACAGAAGGGCTGATTAGATGCATGGATTGAATACAACTTCTCCAAATTCTGTGCCCCATTATTTTTTCAAATTTTCCCTATTTTTAGAAATCATGTTTTAATAGATATGTTCAACAAAGTTAATAATATTTATATGTGGATAAATCTTATGCATATATATATATATGAATGTGTCATAAATATATGATAGCATCTAGGTGGCCCAATACATAGAGCTAGAGATTTAGAGTCAAGAAGACAAGTTCAAATCATCCCTTAGACACTCACTAGCTCTGTGACCATGGGAAAGGCCCTTAATCCACCTCAGCTTAAATTTCCTTATTTGTAAAATGGAAATCATAAGAATAATTGCATCCCAGGATTGTTGTGAGAATGAAAGGAAAACTTGTAGAGTGCTTTTCAAAACTCAAAGCATTATATAAATGTTAATTTTCATTATTATACATGAATAGAACATACTCATATATAAATTCAGGTGTGGGTAGATGTTATCACATGTGGGAATATATTATCCATGTATATGTATATATACCATGTGCATGTGAGTGTGTTCATAAATACATACACACATATTAGTATAGTAATATCTATATATCTAGCTATCAATGTTGATATGTATATAGATATACAAATAAATATAGAATTAAAAGACACATAAAACATTTGCAATGCATGCATGCAAAATGTGTACATATATATGAACATGTACATTTACATATATTAGTTTTATGATGCTGGGCAGAGCTCTTAGTCTATCAATGCCTGAGGTGACTATCTCCAGTAATATAAATGGCACATATGAGGCTATTCTGAATTGATAATAGAGGTTGTTTATCAATAATATTGTCACAGATTTGCTCCCCTGTTACTGAAAATATATTATTTTAAAAGTGTATTACCAGAGTTATTGGAGTTTGCTCAAAAGGTTTGGTAGTTGTCAAGAGGAGTCTAGGAACCAGAAATTCAAAAATTACTTCTTTCCTTCAAAATCTCAAAGTTATTTTTTATTTCTATTTCTACTTCTAATTTTTTAACACCTGATTTCTCTAGCAAATCCTTTTTAGTTCCTTCCATATTGGGCATGGCACCTTATTGTTCCAAAAAAAACCCCATAAAACTCCTCTTACACCCCATCATTATATTCTTTTTTAAACTATCCAACATTTTCCATTCTTTCATGTGCTGAATGACAATGATTTTGCTGCATTAGGAAAGGATAAGTTTGGAATGTTTAAGTAGATTCAGAGAAAGAATTCAATATGAGGAATTTTGGGGAAAGTGTAGGTGATAATTATACACATGTCAATTTGCAGAAGAGCTTTGAGCCATCATGACATGCAGAATAGTGTCATAGACTTGGAATTAAGGAAGACCTGGATCAGTTTCTCACTTATTATACTTACTATGCTACCATGTTCACTCAATTGGTCCTCCCTGCTTCTTTCTTCATATGTAAAATGAACATCATAAAGTCATATAGTTACTGCATTGCACAACAGTACTTGAAAAATATTAAGGAAATTCATATAACCTTTCTGCTGTTGAAATGATTATGCATGTAATTTGAAAATATTATATAATTTGGAAGATGGGAATTGTCTAATATATGTCTATATTTGTATCATCAGAATAAATAAGTTCTGGTCCTATAATGGTAATGGGAATTTGAAGATCTCCTTGCCCCTTGTATTTGCTATGAAACAAGAACTTACCACCTTGTTCTAAGTTCATGGTTGTGTCAAGTATTATGATGCAGAACTTGAGAATCTCACAGTGGGATGAACTTGCTGATGTAACAGGAAAGAGCTAGAACAAGGAGTAGCTAATATCTTATATAAAGAAAAGCCCAAGTTAGAGAGGCAGAACTTATGGAAGCAAGCAGCATGGAGCCTGAGGAGCTACCATGAGGGAGTGGGGGCGGATTCTTGTTTGAAGGAGGCTATTTTGTTTTGAAGGCTTGGGAATGTGTGTTCACTGCATAAACTACTGTGTACTAAGAAAAAAAAACTGAGAACTGAACTGAGAACTGAGAAGAACTGAGAAGAGGATTGAGAAGACCTGAGAAATGAGAAGAGAGATTTTGTGAACAGAACTTGTGGTGGCAGAACTTCTGAGAGCTGCTGAGAACTGCTGAGGGCCAGCTGGAGCTGCTGGGTATGAGAACTGAGAAAGGAGAAGAAAGGAGAACTGGGAGGATTCATGACTGTTTTGGCAGTACTTTGTCTGTCTGTTTTGATGTTACTTTGTCTCAGACCTTGTTGTTGGGTCTATGTTGATTTCTTAGGCAGAAAGTGAATCAGTGAGGATGTTGTTTGGCAATAAAATGAATCTTATCGTGGCTTTGCTAAGGCTTGTCTTCCCAGGAATAGGAACTGTGAAGGACTTGACACTGTGAGCTTCAATATGGAACAGGAACTGCACAAGAAGCTGGACAAAAAACTGACAGCTGTCTGTCTTTCAACCCAGGTGGCAGTTAAATAGGTTCAGGCAGGTGCTGGGACCATGAGGAACCATGCAAGCTGAAAGTCTGCCTTGATTAAAGATGAAAAGTCTTCTTGGTTATTTAGTGCAAACTGAGAAAATCATGACTTACTGTGGCCTAGGAGTGGAGAACTCTGACCTTTATATTTATATGATTGAGTTAAGAATTTCTCCATTTAAGAAGAAAGAGGATTTTTTGATTGAAAAGATTAAGAAAGTATGACCTAGGGGTGTATAACTTTGACATTTGTACTTTATGCCAAATAACAAGGCTTGCCTCCTTAAGGATCATTGAATTAAGGACTTACTAAATGATTGTGTTACTAAATGGATGTTATCTTTTGCTTAAAACTATGTGACCACTTTAGTGAAAACCATGTGGCCATTTTCGTGATAAGTTGTTATGCCATAACATTGTGAATGCTGTACTGTGATTTCTGGCAATATTTTGCCATATTTTTTTACTGAATAGAGGGTTCACTATACAGTGTAATCAGAGCCTTGAAGTTATTCACAGCAGCAGTCCTCTGGAAAGCTTATTCTGCTTGGCTTTATAGGTCCATAGTTCCTCACAATCTACAGATGGTAGCTAAATATTTATTGATAGATGAATATATAAATTCAAGCTTCTTATCATTTTTGCATTCTCATGCTGATTTGTTTGATAATATTCAATTGGACATGTTAAAGTAAATAAATGTTAATGTGCTATAAAATGCTATTAGTTCAAGTATTTAATTGTGTTAGGGTAATGAGTATAGGCAAGGTAGCCTACAACCATGGCATATGATGTGGCAACTATATATCTGGTACCACTCTCTGGAGTAGCTCTCTTATCTATGCCCCCAATATATACCACATTAAGAAATTAGAGGTAGGGGGTTGGTTCCAAAAATGTGGGAATGGTTATTTCTGCAACTACTAATGCACATAATGACTATTAGTAGAATAGATGAATACTTTTAGAGACTATAAGTTGGAGGAAGGCACATGAGTAAGCAATAAAGCAAGTCAACTAAGTGAGCATTTACTAATAAGTGATAACTACACATCAGGCACCATGCTAAGCACTGGAGGTAGAAATAGAATAGAAAAAATCTTCCCAGTTTCCAAGAAGCTTATATGGCATATAAAGAGAAATAAAACAAAGGAAAAGGAGCTGGAAAAGGAAGGAAGGGAGAAGAGGAGAGACAGACAGAGAGAGAGAGAGAGAGAGAGAGAGAGAGAGAGAGAGAGAGAGAGAGAGACAGAGCCAGAGAGACAGAGCCAGAGAGACAGAGGCAGAGAGACAGAGAGAGAGAATGTCCATATGAGTTATGGAGTTAGAGTTCAGAAAGTGGAAAAAAAAAACTGGGATGGGGAGACAGTAAGGAAAGCCAAATACAATGAAGGAAGTTCCATAGTGAGATGATTCTGAGACATGGCCCATGTTCCAGGGGCAAATCACAATTTTGCAAATAAGGCTTGAAATCTTTGCTTTTTTAGGGAAGTCTATACTACATGTCATCTCCTTGTCAAAATGCTTCTCAGTTATCTATTGAACTTCTGGTCCCTGTTGGTTTATTGTTAGTTATATCCATTTCACTCTTATTATATTAAAATAATAATTATTATTATACCACTGTAACAATATCAAATTCTTTTAAAACACAGTCACTCTTACAGCATAGAAAAAATATTATACTTCTTTTAAGAAAAAAAAAGAATCAGCATTCTATATCAAGATTGGGTTATGAAGCTTTCTAAATTTGCTCCCTTAGCTAAATACTGAAGAATAATATGAAACAGTTCATTTAGCTATCCACAAAATAGCATTCAGCATTAACATAGCAGTTCCCAGGATCAATGCTTCACTTCTAATCATGATAAATAGTTGGAAAATCTGAATTTCCCCATTGCCTTAAACCTAATCTTAAGCTGTAGAGGGCTGTAAATAACACCATATATATCCCTTAAAAGTTTTTTTTTTTCTTTGTTTGTTTCTCAAGTTATAGATGACAACAAAGGACAAGGGAATCTTTTCTTATCAAACCAGCTCTCATTAAACAATACCTCTTTTCAAATTGCAAAGTTCCCTGAAATGTAGCTGAAGATTCTGACTGTCTCAGGCAGATATATTCCTTAAAGCAGTGGCTTTTCTCTGTCCTCTGTCTTCTGACTTTTTTTTTTTTGGCTTTTTGGAAGGCAATTGGGGTTAAGTAACTTGCCCAAGGTTACACAGCTAGGTTTTTGTTTGTGTGTGTTAAGTGTCTGAGGCCGGATCCGAACTCAGGTCCTTCTGACTCCAGGGCTGGCGCTCTACTCACTGCGCCACCTAGCCGCCCCTGTCTTCTGATTTCTAATGTGTTAGCTACTGTGAGTATCATCTTCTCATTCTTGGTCTTCTACTCCTGCTTGTCCCAACTATTCTTATGTTCAGTTTCTGACTTTTACATATAAAAAGGCCTATTTGTGCTTAATGTCTCAGCTTTTCCCCACAAATGAGGAATTCAAAAACCAATCTTTCAAGGGGGCAGAGCCAAGATGGCAGAGTAAAGACAGTACTTCTGTGGAGCTCTCGCCCACACCACTTCACGATTATGTAAAAGGGGGACTCTGAATGACCTCTGGGGCTCCTGAACCCACAAAATGACACAGAGAAGGTAACCTCCCACTGAGGACAGCCCCGTAGCCCAGCAGGAAGTGGGAAGCACAGTACTCTGGTAGCAGAGCCCAGGCCCACTTGAGTCAGAGGTTTTAGGCCCAGGATGGCCAGACCAGCAGCCAGCAGGAAGGACCCCAGAACACCAGCAGCTGTGGAGTTTCCAGAAATATCAACACATAGATGCGTAGGACAAGGTGAGATGTAAGTGCCCTATGGATTTTGGGATTGGTTGGGAGAGTACATGGCCTCTTTGCCTTGGGGGC
Source organism: Gymnobelideus leadbeateri (assembly GCA_011680675.1). NCBI lineage: Eukaryota > Metazoa > Chordata > Mammalia > Diprotodontia > Petauridae > Gymnobelideus > Gymnobelideus leadbeateri. The sequence continues at coordinate 44,969 of WOXC01008489.1, read as the reverse complement.
AAAGAGCTGCTGAGGAGCTGTCACAGCTTGTGCCACATTGCCATGTTGCAGTTTCAGCTCCTGTCCTGTGGACTATAGGGGGATCCAGCAATCAGTCTTGGGGGTAATCACTCTTGCTTTACCCTTCTTGGATCTGGATTGATGGAGGTCTTGGGGTGTGTGACCAGCTTGAAGGAGGGTGTGGAGGCTTCACAGAGGCCACCCAACTAATACCTCCAGAAGTTGAGAAAACCCCAGCATTTGGGATGGAAGCTCCCCTGGTTGGTGGCAGAGTCCTACTGTGGCAACAAGCCCCAAAGTCAAGTAATTTAGTGGCAACATGCCCAGGTAAAGGAAAAAAAAAATAGAAAAATTCAACATTAGACTCCTATTTTGCGGGCAAAGATGATCAAAGCATGGAACAGGAGGAGGGCTGTGAGGTTAGAAGTCCTGCAATAAAAGCTCCAAATGAAAATAGGAGATAGTTACAAGCCTTAGACAACCTTAAGAAGCAGGTAAGAGAAGTGGTGGAAAATTGGGTAGAGAAATGAGAAAGATGAAAGAAAAGTATGAAATGAGAGTCAACAGCCTGACAGAGGAAGATAAAACCTTAAAAAATAGACTAAATCAAATAGCAAAAAAGGCTCAAAAAGGCAATGAGGAGAAGAATGCCTTAAAAAAGCTGAATTTGCCAGATGGAAAAAGAATCTCAAAAGCTCACTGAGGAGAATCATTCCTTCAGAATTAGACTGGAGCAAATGGAAGCTTGTGACTTTATGAGAAATCAAGATGCTCTAAAGCACATCCAGACAAATGAAAGAATAGAAGGCAATGTGAAATATCACATGAGAAAAACCAATGACCTGGAAAATAGAACCAGGAGAGACAATCTAAAAGTTATTGAACTACCTGAAAACTATGATCAAAGAAAGAATCTAGAAATCATCCTTCAAGAAATTCTCATGGAATATTGCCCTGATCTTTTAGAATCAGAGTGCAATATAGAAGTTGAAAGAATCCATTGATCACCTCCTGAAAAAGATCTGAATAAGAAAACTCCTAGGAACTGCAGGTTCCAGAATTCCCAGATCAAGGAGAGAATATTACAAGCAGCCAGGAAGAAACAATTTTAATATTGTGGAAACACAATCAGGATAGCATAGGATCTGACAACTTATACACTGAGGAATCAAAGGGCATGGAATATGGTATTCCAGAGGACAAAGGAGCTGGGATTAAAACCAAGAATCACCTACCCACCAAAACTGAGTATCATGTTTCAGGAGAAAATATGGTCATCCAGTGTAATAGAGGACTATCATGCATTCTTGAGGAAAAAATAAAACAGAGTTGAATTGAAAATTTGACTTTCTAACACAAGAAGCAAGAGGTGCTTGAGAAGGTAAACAGGGAAAATAAATCATTAGGAACTTATCAAAGTTGAACTATATATATAGATATAGATATAGATAGATAGATGGATAGATAGATAGATAGATAGATAGATAGATAGATAGATAGATAGATATTCCTACATGGAAAAACAATTACTGTAACTCATGATACTTTTCTCAGTATGAAAATAGTTGAAGAAGATTATATGGGCATATTAATACTTATGTGAAAATGTGTATATATGTTTTTGGGTATGCACAGATAGAGGGCACAGGTCGAATTTAATAGGAATGGATAACACTTAAAAGGTGAAATTAAGAGGAGAGAGAGGAATATAATGAGAGATGATGGGGAGAGACAGAATTTGGTGAACTATCTCATATAGAAGAAGCCAGGGAAAATGGTTACTAGGGAAGGGAAGAACAGAAAGGCAAAAAAGTAAAACCTTATTCCCATTGAATTTAGATCAGAGAGAGAATGACCTACATAATAAATAGTGTTTCTCACCCTACAGGAGAATAGGGGAGAACAGCTTTGGAGGGGGGACAATGGAAGGGAGGGAAGGCTGGGGGGGGGGGTTAGAAGCACCCACCTTTCAATAGGGACAGGACCAAAGTGGGGAGTGGGATAGGAGGAAGGGAAATATAGTCAGTCTTTTACAATATATCTACTATGGCAATGTTTTGCATAGCTATATATGTACAGTATATACTGAGTTGCTTATCTTCCTTTAACAATCAATTTTTAAAAAATATATAAATACTATGGTTAATACCATTTTGCATATAATTGGGAGATAAGATGTGTAGGCTTTGGGGCATGAGGATTCCCATTGCCTTACTGGAAAAGTCAAAAGTGGTATGGAGAAGAGATGGGAGAGAACAGATTGTATGTGGGGATATCCTGTGGGACTGCTATTCTGGGGTGGTGGGTAGGAGAAAAATGGGGAAAAATTATAACTCAAAATCTGATGGAAATGAATGATATAAACCAGAACTTAATAAAGCATTTGGAAAAAAAAATCGATCTTTCAGGTATGATTCCCCCAGTAATCCTTATTTACTTTCCTTAATGATACTCCAATATATATATTTGATTTAGTGTTTCTCAGTCACAAATTTCCAAAACATAAAAACTGTAATAAGTAAACAACAAAGTCAAACCAAACACTGTATAACCATCTTGGCCTTCTCTCAGGGACTTTACTATATAACCAGATTCTTCTTTCTCTGATCGTCTCTTTAAGAACTTTTGTCTAATGGAGTACTTCTTCTCGCTGTCTCTGTCTCTCTATCTCTGTCTCTGTCTGTCTGTCTGTCTCTGCATCTCTATCTGTCTGTCTCTGTCTTTGTCTCTGTGTCTGTCTCTCTGTCTCTGTCTGTCTGTCTGTATGTCTGTCTGTCTGTCTCTCTCTCTCTCTCTCTCTCTCTCTCTCTCTCACACACACACACACACACACACACACACACACACATTCACGCATGCATGAGCATGGAGATCTTTCTTCTGCCCCTTTCAGAAAATAAAATACTCACAGAAAAAAGGCTAGTTTCCCACCCAAAACAAAACAAAAGAAAAAACATATTTTTCAAAGAAATGTTCACTAAAAAGTGCAAGATATATTGTATGTATTCAAGCAATAGACTAAAATGCATTTAGAAGTAAAATCAAGTTAGGAGATGCATGGAAGTATTTCCTGCAGATTGACTATTTATTTTAATATGTTTATCAACTGACAAGGTAGGAAATTGGTGCAATGCACTTGCATTCTACAATTCAACAAATAATTGAATATGAATACTGAAGTACAGAATAGGAATGTGTTATTACTGAATCATTTGGTTAAGGATTAAAGTAAAAAATACAAACTTGAAAGACAAAACATTACATTTAAACTAATAAATATGTGGAAGAGAAAATATATTAGAGTATGAGAAAGTTATGGAATCAAATTGAGATAATTCTGAAAACTATGATAGATAAGCTCAAAAATAAAACATTTTCACTCTACTGCAAGTATTAATTAATTAAATTGGAATGCTGAATTATTTTACAGAAGAATTTTAGGATGTAGAGTTTCTTTACTGAATATAATTTACGAGCCAAACACAAATGTTGGGATTGTATGACCACAGAAGGATGGAGGAGGCAGAAAGATTTAATCAGATAGATTGGTAGTAGCTCACATCTCTTCTTGTCACTAACAAAACAAGCGAGAATAAAGCATATTGACCTCAGGCTTCAATTATATCTTATTATATCTCCTCAGAAGAATATGGTCAACTTCAGTGATTCCCAGATTATTAGTCTTATCACATGCGTAAAATCTTCTGTCTTTTTTACCTTGGGCAAGTTCCTTAATCCATGAACCCTAGTTTCTTCATCTATAATTTAGGGGATTGAACCTACTCTAATTCCATCTGAAGTTCCTTCCAGGCATAGATCTATGATGTGTTAGCTCCCACAATTCCTTGCTGGAGCCAACATTTCAAACAAAAAGGAGATTCATTTTGATTCCCCCTCTGTTGCTTATTTTCCTTCTTGGTTTTTAATGGGGATTAATAAAAATGTCCTGCCTTACCATCTAACATAATGGTAGGTAACACTTAAAAAGAAATCTGAAAATCCCCAGCAGTTCACAGCTATTAATGTAGGAATCCAATAATTTTTCTTCATGCCCTAATGCTGCTTTATCTTTCTGAGACATGACTTCCCAGAAGACACAGTATAATATCTTTTAGAAATCTGTTTCCTGGCCTTTTCAGTAGAGTTTACCATTTGAATTTCTCTTAATTTCTGTTTTCTTGATTATGTAAATTGCTCATACCATTACATTCATATATATTAAGAATTGCATTTATTAAAAGAACAATTAATTCCAATACTATATAAAGTATATGGGAAAAATAAGAAAAGAGATAGCCTATGAAATTCATTTTATGACACAAATATGGTGCTGATACATGAACCAGTAAGAGTAAGAATTGAAAAAATAAACCTTTTAGACCTGTTTTCTTGATGATTAAGAATGAAATATTTTAAAATAAAGTGATTGTTGGAATACATCATAAAGATTATGTGTTATCATCAAGTGGCCCTTTCATTCAGCATCAGTTGATCTAAATCTTTTCAGGTTTCTCTGAAGTCCACCTGTTCATCATTTCTTATAGTACAATAGTATCCCATTATATTCATGTATCACACCTTGTTCAGTAATTCCCCAATTGATGAACATGGCCTCAATTTCCAGTTCTTGGCCACCACAAAGAGAGCTGCTACAAATATTTTTTAACTGTGGGTCGGTTTCCCATTTTATGAATTGATATGGTCAATTAAGCTGATAGTTTCTCTAACATTCAGCCAGTCCTGCATCCCAGGAATACTATAGTCAAATTCTAGAACTTCCAGATCAAAGAGAAAATATTACAAGAATCCAGAGACAAACAATTCAAATATTTTGGAATCACAGTCAGGATAACACAAAATTTGGCAGCTTCTACATCAAAGCCTAAAAAGACTAGGGATATGATATTCTGGAGGACCAAAGAATCACTTACAAAGTAATACTGAGTATAATCCTTTAAGGTACAATAGATATTCAATAAAAGAGACAACTTTCAAACATTCCTGATGAAAAGTCAAGAGAAATATTGAAAATTTGACTTTCAAATACAACACCCAGTATCATGTAGTAAAAAGATAAACATGAAAGATAAATCATAAAGGATTCAAAAAGGTAAGACTGTTTAGATTCCTACATGGGAAAATGATACTTGTAACTTGTAAGAAATTTTTCATAATGGTGGAAGTTAGAAGAAGTATACAGAGATGGAAAACACAGATGTCAGGTGAATATGATAGAAAACTTGTCTAAAAAAATAATTAAGAAGTGAGAAAGGAGGATGCACTGTGAGAAGGGGAAAAGGAAAGGTAGGATGAGATAAACTGTTTGACATTCTGGAACAGATTTTACATTGGAGGGAAGCAAGGAGGTCTAGGGGGAACATATTAACCTTATTCTCAACAGAATTGGCTCAAAGAGGGAATAAAATATATATTCAGTTGGGTGTGGAAATTTCTGTTACCATACAGGAAAGTAGCAAGGAAAGTACTGGCTAAGAAATAGAATTAGCATTAGAAGTGGAATAGCTTACTTAAACAAGACACAGTAATCAATGACTGTTGTCTTTCTGCCATTCTATTTTCTAGTTTTCCCAGAAGTTTGTGTCAAATAGTGGGATCTTATGAAAGAACCTGGAATCTTTGGGTTTATTAAACAGTAGATTACTATAGTCTTTGACTATTGTGTCCTTTGTACCTAACCTATTCCACTGATCCACCACTTTATTTCTTATCCAGTTCCAAGTAGTTTTGATGATTACTCAAATTAAACTTTAAAATCTCGTATGGTTAAGCTACCGTCCCTAGAACTTCTTTGTATTAATTCCCTTAATATTCTGGATGTTTTTTTTTTCCAGAAGAATTTTGTTATTATTTTTTCTAGGTCTATAACATTTTTGGTAGTTTGATTGGTCTGGGACTGAATAAGTATATTAATTTAGGTAGAATTGTAATTTTTATAATATTATCTTGGCCTACCGATGAGTAACTGATGAATTTCCAATTACTTAGATCTGACTTAATTTGTGTAAAAAGACTTTTGTAATTGTTTGTAAAGTTCCTGGGTAGAATGCCAAATATTTTATAATGTCTACAGTAACTTTAAATGTAATTTCTTTTTCTATCTCTTACTGTTGGGTTTTGGTAGCGATATATGGAAATGTTGATGATTTATGTGGGTTTATTTCATATCCTGAAACTATGTAAAAGTTTATTGTTTCAATAAATTTTTTAATTGATTCTCTAAGCTTATCATAACATCATGTGCAAAAAGTGATAGCTTAGTTTCTTCTTTGTCCATTTTAATTCCTTCAATTTCTTTTTCTTCTCTTATTGCTAAAGCCAACATTTCTAGTACCATACTGAATAACAGTGTTGATAAAGGACATTGTTGTCTCACTACCAATTTTGTTGGAAATGCTTCTGGCTTATCCTCATTCCCTAAAATGCTTGCTGATTATTTTAGGACGATCCTACGTATTATTTTAAGGAAGACTCAATTTATCCCTATGTTCTCCAGTGGTTTTAATAGGAATGGTTGTTGTATTTTGTCCAAACTTTTTTATTGCATCTATTGAGATAATCAGATGGTTTTTGTTAATTTTGTTGTTAATATGATCAATTATGCTGATAGTGTTCCTAAAATTGAACCAGCTTTGAATTCCTGGAATAAATCCTATCTGGTCATAGTATATTATTCTCTTGATAAGTTGCTGAAATATTTTTGCTAATATTTAACTTAAAATATTTGCTTCTATATTTTTTCTATATTTTCTATATATTTTCTCTATTTTTTGCTTCTGTTTTTTTTCTTTTTTTTTTTGGAGGGCAATTGAGGTTAAGTAACTTGCCCAAGGTCACACAGCTAGGTTTTCTTGTGTGTGTGCATTAAGTGTCTGAGGTCGGATCCGAACTCAGGTCCTTCTGACTCCAGGGCCAACGCTCTACTCACTGTACCACCTAGCTGCCCCCTTTCTTCTGTTTTGAGTCTTCCCAGTTTATTTATCAGTACCATATTTGTACCATGAAAATAATTTGATAGGACTTCTCCTTCACCTATTTTCCCAAATAGTCTTTATTTTATGGGAAATAAGTGTTCTCTAAATATTTAATAGAATTTGCTTATAAAATCCATCTGGCCCTGGAGATGTTCCTTGTTGACTTGGTACTTTTTTTCCTGATATAAGAGTATTTAAATATTTTATTTCCTCTTCTGTTAATCTGGGCAATTTATATTTTCGTTAATATATATGCATTTCACTAAGATTGTCAAATTCACTGGCATACAGTTGGACAAAGTAGTTCTTATAATTGTATCGATTTCCTCTTCATTTTTTGCTAATTTACCCTTTTCATCTTTGATGCTGATAATTTGGTAATTTTTTCTTTTTAAAATTTTTTATTAAAATCTTTTTTTTAATTTGTTTCTTTACTTTTTCTTTAAGAGATTCAGTTCCATATTCCCTTGAGTTTCAAATTTTCTCTCCCTCCCCCCCTCCATGATGTCACGTCATCAAGCATAGGATCTAAAAATACTTTCACATTAGACGTTAGTCACGTGGTGAAGAAGGGCTGTAACCAATGGGATAAACAATGGGAAAGATGAAGCAAAGCCAAAAAAGAAAAAGAAAGAGAGTGGGTATTTTGCTTCATTTTGCATTCAAACTCTGTTCTCTATAGTGCTTTCTAGTGCTTTCTCTGAATGTAGGCATCTTTTTCCATCATGGGTCTTTTAGATTTGTCTTATAGCCTTGCATTGCTGAGAAGAGTCCAGTCTATCAAAGTTAGTTATTACACATATGTTGTGTCTGTGATTGTGTACAGATTTCACCTAGTTCTGCTCTTCTCACTCAGCATCAGATTTTATAAGTCCCTTCAGATAAATAAGAAGTCTTTCTGCTCCTCTTTTCTTATATCAAAATAATATTCCATTACATTCATACAGTTTGTTTAGCCATTCCCCAATTGATGGATATCCCCTTAATCTCCAGTACTTTGCTACTACAAAAAAGTTGCTAAAATATTATTTTACATACAGGTTTTCATCCCACCTCTACAATCTCTTTGGGATAAAACCATAGAAGTTGTATTGCTGCGTCCAAAGGTATACATTTATGTAGCCCTTTGGGCATAGTTCCAGATTGCTCTCCAGAATGGTTGAATCAGTTCGCAAGTACACGAACAATGCATTAATATTCCAATTTTCCCACATCCTCTCCAGCATTTATTTTCCTGTTTCATTTCATTTCCTGTTTCATGTCTCTAAACCATAGTGATTTAGAGCATTTTTCATATGTTTACAGATATCTTTAATTTTTTCCTCCTAAAACTTCTTGTTCATATCCTTTCACCATTTATCAATTTGGGAATGACTGGTGTTCTTATTGATTTGACTCAATTATCTGTATATTTTAGAAATGAGGCCTTTGTCAGAGACACTGGCTGCAAAAATTCTGTTCCAATTTCCCACTTCCCTCTTAAAATTGATTATATTTGATTTGTTTCTATAGAAACTTTTCTATTTAATGTGATCAAAATTATCCATTTTAAATTTTTATAATGCCCTCTAATTCTTGTTTTGTCATAAAGTCCTCCCTTCTCCATGAGTCTGACAGGTAAACTATTACTTGCTTTCCCAGATTACTTATGGTATCAGCCTTTATACCTAGATCATGCACCCATTTAGACTTGATTTCACTATCTGGTGTTAGATAATGGTCTATGCCCAGATTCTGCCATACTATGTTCCTGTTTTCCCAGGAGTTTTTGTCAAATAGTGAGTTCGTACACCAAAAGCTGGGATCTTTGGGTTCATCAAATAGTAGGTTACTATAGTCATTTACTGCTGAGTCTCATAAGTGCATTGATCCACTACTCTATTCCTCAGTCAGTACCAAGAAATTTTGATGACTGCTGCACTGTACTACAGATTAAAATCTGGTTTGGCTAGGCCACCTTCCCAAGCATTTATTTCTTTAATTCTCTTGATATTCTGGACCTTTTGTTTTTCCAAATGAGATTTGCTACTATTTTTCTACCTTTATTAAGTAATTTTTTGTAGATTGATTGGTATGGCACTAAATGTGCAAATTAATTCAGGTAAAATTGTCATTTTTATTATATTACCTCAAGCCAGCTCCAAGTAATTGATGTTTTTGCAATTAGTTATACCTGACTTTATCTGTGTGAGGAGTGTTTTGTAGTTGGTTTCACATAGGTCCTGGGTTTGTTTTGGCAGATAGATTCCCAAATATTTTATAATGTCTATAGTAACTTTAAGTGACATTTCTCTTTCTATCCCTTGCTGTTGGATTTACTTAGAAATATATAGGAGGGGCGGCTAGGGGACGCAATGAGTAGAGCGTTGGCCCTGGAGTCAGAAGGACCTGAGTTTGGATCCGGCCTCAGACACTTAATGCACACACAAACAAAAACCTAGCCATGTGACCTTGGGCAAGTTACTTAACCCCAATTACCCTCCAAAAAAGCCCCCGCAAAATATATATAGGAATGGGGGGATGAATCAAGTAGGCAGAGCAGGAACAGGACTTCCATGCAGCTCTGGCTTTCACCTCCTCCAAATTATGTAAAAAATTATTCTAAACAAACTTTGGAGCTACAGAACCCACAAAATGACAGAGAGAAGCTAACTTTCTGACTAGGAGGCTGGCAGGAAGGGGACAGCACAGCGCTCTGGGAGCTGAGCCCAGAACTGTGCGAACCAGAGTTTTTAGCCTCAGGGCAGCCACAACCAGCTGCTGGCTGGCAGGATTTTAGCTCACCAGCAGCTGTGGAGTTTCCAGAATTATCAACCTATAGATGCTAAGGACAAAGTGAGAGGTCAGTGAAGTGTGGACATTGGTATCAGGAAGTGTGGTCCTGCCTTTGCCCCCTGGAGGGAGAAGTGGTTGATGTGGGGAAGCCATGTGGCTGTGACCACACGTCTGCTTCAGTTTCTGGCCTACAGATTATAGGGAGAACAAGTGACAAGTCTGAGCGGTACTCACTCTTACTTAAACCTTCGATTTGGATTGAGGTCTAGGGTGGAGTTCCTAGGATGTGTGACACAGACCAACAAACAAGGTCCAAGAGGTAAGCAAAAATCATCAATAAAGTCCCAGGACACCCAAAACCCTCCTCCAGGACTTCTGTAAATATATGACTAGAAAATCCTCTTTCAGGACTTCCAATAAGGTCCCAGGTTTTCTGTACAAAGTATCACAAATATCAACACAGACAGAGCAGACAAACAGAGTGCTGGATACCATAAGCTTTCTCCTTCTTGATTCTGCCACCACAAGAGTCCATTTCTCAATTCTGCTGTCTATAACCCTCTCCTTATATATGGTCATCAGCTCCTCCCCTTCCTGTTGCAGTAGTTCATGAGTTCTAGAGTTCACAAGTTGTGGGGTTCATATGTTTTGCTTCTTAATAGACTTGATTCAAGGCTCAAAAGAAACTTGAACTGAAACAAGGTGTTAATTCAATAGCTGAAACAAGCTGTGAACTACTTCCATGTTTGCCATTATATGCATGAAATCTATCCATGAACTCTTTCAGGTCACATGAATGCTAGATTAAAAACAATAAAAAAGAAAAAAAAATAAACAAAAATAGTTTCATAGTCCCCAGAGTGACTCAGTCAGTAAAACGGAAAATTCAAATGAATCAGTGCCCATGTTGACATCAACTTTTATTCTTTCCTATTTATATTTCTAGAGGATATACTCATTGACCTTTTATGGAGAGTAACACTTGGATTGATGTAGATAGCTATAGTAAGTGGAAAAGCTAAATTAACATTAAAATTCAATGGCCTTTTTGTGTATCTTCCCTTTAACATTTCAAGCTGTTTTTTTTCCCCTTTTAATTGGTGCTGGGAATTATTCTATTTGCATGTTTCTTATAAAGTTCTATCTTCTGTAGTGTGGAAAGGTACTCATTAGATATACACTATACAGCCCTAGTCATTATTTGAGCATTCTGATGCTAATTTAATTCAGCATAATTCAAATTGTGTCAAATTAGTGTCAAACTGTAAAATATTATTCATAGCTTCTGTTTGACAAGTTTGACAATGATTACTCATCAGTGATTTAGCAGCACTTTTTTTTTTAAGTTTCACTCAGTGAATTTCAGCATGTTGCTTCTGTTCAGAGAGACATTTTTTGCATAGGGAACAGGGAGGATTATAGACATCACATTAGTATCTGTCATTTGCTGATAATCCTGTACTGAAAAACCAAATGCCCAAAGTATAATGTGCAGGGATTTTTAAACTGGATAAGATTCTTAATTAGCAAGCTTGTGAAATGACACAAACATCTACTCACAAAAAGAAAATAAACGTGGACATAAAGAAAATGTAACTGCTACACTTAACATTTCTAAAAAGTGTTTTGTTTTCTATTGAGAAGCTAACCTTCTATTAGGTTCTATACTATAGTGACTTTCTAGTTTAGGGAATGACAGATGACTGGTACAACATGTGTGTATATTGTGCATTTGTACACACACTTGCATGTACACACACAGTGTTTATAAGGCTCACACTAAAATACCATTCACTTATTCATTTCAAACTCAGATTTAAATGTTAAATAAAATGCATTTCCTCTGAAGTGCTAAGTTTTTCCTCTTTCAATGTCTTCAAAGCAATGATTGAATGATCACATTTTAGTAATGCAATAGTAGAGAATCTTTTAGGTACAGATTCGACTAGATGGCCTCCGAGACACCTTTCAAATCCAAATTTTATTCTTCTGTGATTCTGATTCATTACTTCTATTTGACGGATAGAAAATGAACAGAGGTATGAGGGGAAGACAATATTGAATGTCATCTGAAAGAAAAAGCCTTATTTTTCTAAAAAGGGTTACATTTGGTTGATTAATATATTTCACCATATATAAAATAGTATGTCAGTTATGCCAGGTAATTTGGGAATTCTTCAACAATAATATTATGGGAATAAGAAGGATGAGTTTGGTATTGATAGTACATGTGGTAAGCAAACCCTGGCTACTTGAAACCGTCAGAATGCCTGACACTTTCAGGCAGGATCTTGACCAGCCAATCGCATATTTACAGTAGGAATCTATGAATACTATATGATTCATTATGTCAAAGACAATATCTTTGGCTTTCAATGCATCTCTCTCTCTCTCTCTCATTTTGTTTTATTTTGGTTTTCTATTACCATATCATATAGAGCTTGAAAGGGATGTGAGAAATAGAAATGAGCTAGTTCATCAACCTTCATTTTTAAAAGGCAAAATTGATGCCCAAGAAGGGTAAGATTTACCCCTGAAACCAAAAATAGTAGTGGTTATATCACATTACATCATAGATTTCCCAAATTTTCTTTTAGTTCTGATATTTACCATTTTATCATATCAATACTAACAGTGGGATTTTTGTTCCTGGCCCATAATTGTGATAACTGTTATAGTTAACTTCCATTTTTGAAATATCCTCAACCTGAATGAGTCAGTAGCTCTCTACGCCCATTTAATTTTTTTAGGCTTTATTACATTTCTACCTCATTTTTAAATCTTCATTGTCTTTAGTTTGAAAAAAATGTGATTATTGATATATTCACTCCCCCAATGAGAATATCAATTTCTTGGCTATTGAACAAAAATCCAGCATAATAGCAGTTATTAGCTCTCTCTCTCTCTCCCTCTCTCTCTGTCCCTCTTCCTTCCTCTGTGTGTGTGTGTGTGTGTGTGTGTGTGTGTGTGTGTGTGTGTGATGGACTCTTCTGACAATCTGATAAAGCTTGTGAATTGCTATTTAGGATAATATTACTAAATGAACAAAATTGTCTGCATAGAATTACAAACAAAAGCGTTTGTTTAAACATAGTTATGAACAAAGCAAAACAAACAAATATAACAAAAGGGGAAAGAAATTTCACAGATTCCAGAAAAAGAATCATTAAATTATCACCATTTAAATTAATGTTTATGGATTGTCTATTCATAAACTGTTAACTCTTAAAGTTGATTTTCATTCACTCTACTACTGTCACTAAAGAAGGATTGCAAGGGAATAAATTGAATTTTTAATATTTCTCATTTTTCGTCATTGCAAATTAATGCATAATTTAGAAGTCTCACTACTAGAAATGTATCTCTCCTTGTGGTTGTCTTCCAGCAGTAGACTTAAAATGTTCAATCATCCTTTCTAAAAAGGCTTTATTAGTAAGTCAAAATCTATGACACTTCGCCCTTTACCATGTTTTCATTTTGTGCATGATGTCATTCAAATAGATCCCCTAATGGAGGAACTGCATATGAAAGGATTAAGGGATTTAAGGAACTTTAGAGACTAACAAATTCAATTCCTCATTTTGCAAATGAGGTAACTGAGATGCTAAAAATCATTTTTCTAAGATCACACAAGTAGTAATAGAGTCAAGCTTTAGAGAGTAATATTTTATAATAATTTATAGTAATAGAGTCAAGTAATAGAGTCAGGTTATCTGGTTTCAAGTCCCATTTCCAAAAAGCCACCCCACTGACAATATATATTCAAATTCTTCCTTTTTTACAAGTCTTAGAGCAATTTCCTTCTGTGGTTAAAAATAAAATCTAAGTCTGAAAGTAAGTTCTGCTTTTCCCCTAGGGAAACCTTAATTCAAGACCTTTTCTAAGAGGAAATTAATGTTACCATTTTACACATGAATGTCTGTGTTTTATGATTGTAGTCTTTTATTGTTGAGGTGTTCCTGAAATCTTAGGAAACCTGATGATATAATAGATAGACCACTGCATGAGGAGTCAAGAAGAAAAGTTAAAATTGTGCTTCAGAACACTCCTATCTGTTGGACCTTGGGCAAGTCCCTTAATTTCTTCCAGACTTAGTTCATTCATCTGTAAAATGATCAGATAATGATACACACATCACAACATTATTACAAATATCAAATTTGCTGATAAACATAAATCACTTTGTAAATTTAAAAGCACTATATACTAGCAGTTATTGTGGGGCTCATCTTTAATCTCAGCAACAGAAAACAAAACAATCTTCTTTGAGGAGAGTGAGCTAAACATCTCCAACCTCTCTTAGTTCAAGCCTTCCTCGGGGACCTAAAAATTTTACATGATTTACATTGTCACATATGGTTACGGTCTGTGAGTGTCCTCCCCCATGTTATGTCATAGGGTTTCATTATGCTTTACTCCAGTGACTCTTTGGTCTTTCTCTTTGTAATGTTTCCTTGTCATGTTGTGACTCATCATTATACTCCATTGATAGCTTGTTATAAATATGTTTTAAATTAATTTAATGGAATTATTTTAATTCTTTTAGTGTACTCTAGAATTTTCTCAGGCATATAGGGGATGAGAAAGAGAATGCACCCATCACATTATTTTGGTATATTGATGCTATTTAACTTTAATTAGTGACATCTTTTCTCCTTGTCCACAGGACATCATACATTACCTCAGTCCTTGATTGGTTATTATGGACAATTCTGGGGGTAAATGTAGTATCTTATGAATACTTTCTCTTGCTGTCTTATGGGAAGGGATATTTTTCCTTGGAACCAATTGCTTATTGACAGTCCAGATATTTGTCCATATATTGTAAAGGTAAGGGTGTATATGTGACTTTTCTTTTCTTGAATCATCCAAAACAAGAGGAGTGGGAAGAAAAGAGACAGATTCTGGCTTTAGCCTCTCTTTTCTGATATTCAGAAATCACAATTGACTTTCAATTTCTTCCCCTTCCTCCAAAAGTTTTTTTTAAAGTAGATTTCCTCTTCACATAGCCTCTGCTTCAGTAGCAGAGTATAAAATATACACAGTTAACAAAGTAATTTTTACAACCTTGAAAAAGAAACCTTTAATAAATATCAAATCAGAATTCAAGAAAATGATAAAAGATTCTTCTTGAAAATAACAAAATTATTTCATTTATACTCCTACTTTGAAATCATTATCCTTAATTTTTACTATTTCCATATTTAATTTCAAGAAAGCAAATTTCATTTAATTTTATCACATCATGATCCTAGTATAGTTAATTGTTCATTTGCTTAATTTTGTAGAAAGTGGATTTAGTTTTGAATTTATTTAAAACACTTTTTTCTATGTGATTCAAATTTAATAATAAATTTTAATACCAAAATGACTTAATACAACTTCAAATTGTGCTTTATAGGTGATTTTTTTTCAACCAATATCTTCTCCTGCAGTCAGTCAATAAGACGCATCAAGTTGTTTGCTCTAGACTGAATTGTACTTCACAGAACATATTAGATGTAACAAAGGAAGAAGAGTGTTTCCTCATTACATTAAACAATGCTTAATATTTTCAGGTAATAGTTGGTAACTATGCAGGTAACTGTTGTGTAACCAGAAGCAACAGTCCAGGAAAGTTTTCATTACCCAGATAACACAAGAGACACTGCAAGTAAAAACCTCATAGAATCATTTTGAAAAAAGAGATAGAAGGGACCTGATTTTACTTCTAATGCAACTACCTCACTTCTCAGAGGAGGAAAAGAAATTTAGTAATTCATTCAAGATCACTTATGTATTAAGAAACAGAAGCAAAATGCAACATCAATGTAATAGTTTGGTAGTCCTTTACCATAATTATAAAATTAATCTATTCTATATTAATATGCTTGAGAAACAACTGAATTTGAAAAAAAGTAAAAAACATCTTTTATGTTAAAATAAAAAAGCAAGTCACAGATGTAATTTTATATTTTCTAAAAACTATTAAATTAACATACAAAATATGGCAGCTAGGTGGCACAATAGATATGGAATGAAGAAGAACTGAGTTCAAATGTGACTTCAATTCATCACTAATTTTATCACAATGCGCAAGTCAGTAAAATTCTGCTTGCCACAGTTTCCCCATCTGTAAAATAGAAATCATAATAGTACCTAACCCCTAGAAGTGATTGGAGACACAAATGTGATATTTCTAAAGGGGTTAGCGCAGTGACTGTCACATAATAGGTGCTATATAAATGTCAGCCATTACAATTATGAACATATTATCAACTGCTCTTTCCTCACACTTATACCATGTCTGATATAGTTCAAGTATTATCAATATCATTTTATAAATAAGGAAATTGTGGGTCATACTACATGAGTTTTCCATAGTCACATAATCAGAAAAGGTAGAACTGACAAACAAACACGGATCAATTTACTCATTCTGGTATAGCTTGTTTCTGAATATGTAACAAGCAAATTTTTTGCTTAAAAATATGCCCAAAGGGGCGGCTAGGTGGCGCAGTGAATAGAGCGTTGGCCCTGGAATCAGACTTGAGTTCGGAACCAGCCTCAGACACCTAATGCGCACACACACACACACACACACACACACACACACACACACACACACACACACACACACACACACACCACACACACACGCAGGCACATACACAAAATCTAGTCGTGTGACCTTGGGTAAGTTATTTAACCCCAATTGCCCTCCAAAAAGCCAACAAACAAACAAATAAATAAATAAAATTATGCCCAAAGAAATACATCTAAAACAGAAAAAATTATTTTTATGTTCACATATGTTAAGTTATAATGGCCTTAAGAATGATGAAACAATGATTTCATGTTAAAAAAGAAATATAGGCTTACTACCAACATTTTAACAAACATAATTCAAAATATCAAATTACAAAATAAACACTTTTAATGTCATTTTAATTTTAAATTTAATTGTAACATAATAAAAATATTATTGCATCAGTTTCACCAAGTTTCATCAAAGTTTCCATGTGCACGGGATGGTACAAAAATTTGAGTAATTACTTTCTGCAAAACATTCTACTGCATTGCTTACATGGATATTTCATTGTCAAACATGTATGATGTTGTCACAAAGTATGTGATGATAAGTAAACTAGGTTACTTTATACTGTTTTTGATATAGGAAGAAAATATGCTAGTCATTTTAAAACAAATTATATAAACTGGTCTGAGCTTATTGTTGCTATTGTTGTTGCTGTTGTCACTGTTCATTCGGTCATGTCAAACTCACAAAAGTAACTTTTGTCATGGAGTTATCTTGGCAAGTGGTTTACCATTTCTTCTCCAATGAATCCCCATTTAAAAGTTGAATAAATGAGGCAAACAGACATAAAATAACTTGTACAGGGTCACATGACTAGTATCTGAGGCCAAATTTTAAAGCATATTTTCTTGGCTCAGAGTTCAGTGCTTTATCTACTATACCACCAAGCTGAAAAATAAAGCCTGTGTGGGAATTTACATTCTAAAGTGCTCTGGTATTTATAAGAACATTTGTTTCATTTCTATAAAAATTGAGGTTCTTGAATGTCTAAAGAATATGTATTTAATCCCATTTAGTAATATTGGAAAGAATAAAGATTACTCACCACCCTGGTGACTTTCCTCTTGAAGATACCTGATACAGCTAGGTGGTGCAGTGGATAGAGTGCCTGGCTTGAAGTAAAAAAGATTTAACAACAACAAACAAGAAAGGATGCCTCCAGTGGAATTGATGCCATTCCTAATATGTCATATGCAGCACTAAGCACGATTCCCAAAAATATGCTTTTCATAGGGAATGATACAGGTACGTTATCTCATTATGAGTAGATCCATAGGTTTTCAAAATACAAAAATTATTTTGTAGAGTACTGGAATCAATTGTTCTTTAAACATTTGATAGAAAACCATAGTAAATCCATCTGGTCCTGAAGATTTCTTGCTATGGAGTTCATTGATGGCTTATTCAATTTATTTTTCTGAGATGGGGCTATTAAAATATTTTGCTTCCTCTTCAGATAATCTTGGCAATTTATATTTATGTAAACATTCATCCTTTTCAATATGATTCTCAAATGTGAGGACATACAATTGGTAAAAAATAATTCCTAATTATTGTTTTCATTTCCTCTTCATTGGAGTTAGATTCAGACTTTTCATTTTTTTTCAAATGCTTTATTAACTTCTGTTTTACTTCATTCATTTCTGCCAGTTTTTGTGTTACAAATTTTCTCCCCGTTTTCCCCCACCCACCTACCAGAAATAGCAGCCACCAGCATATCCCCTCCTCTTATTTCCCAATTACATGTAAAGTAGTATTACTACTACTACTACTACTACTACTACTACTACTACTACTACTACTACTACTACTACTACTACTAATTATATATATATAATATATAATATATATATATATTATGTATATATATATATTATATACTGGGAAGGTAAGCAATTCAATATAGGTTGTACATGTGTATCTTATGATAATATTTCCCTCCCAGCTATCCCACTTACCACTGGTTCTATTCTCTACTTTGGTCCTGCCCCTTTTCAAATGTGTGCTTCCTACTTCCCTCCCACCCAGCCTGCCCTTCCTTACATCATAGCCCCCTCTCATCCACTTCCCCCCTACTCTCTTGTAGGGTGAGATACCCTATTTCCTGTATAGGTTATTCCCTCCCTGAGCCGAATTCAATGATTATAAAGTTGATCCTTTCCCTTATGCCTTCCTGTTCTTCCCCTCCATTGTAACCATTTTCCCTGGCTTCTTCTATATGAGTTAGTTTTGCCCTCTGGCTCTCCTCATCTCCTTTCATTATATTCCTCTCTCACCTCTTGATTTCACATTTTAAATATCATCTCTTCCTATTAAATTGTTTTAAAGCAATTGGGGTTAAGTAACTTGCTCAAGGTTACACAGCTAGTCATTATTTATGTGTGGGTGCTCATTTTCTGAGGCCGGTTTCCATCCCGGGTCATCCCAACTCCGAGGCCGACGCTCTTACTGCGCCACCTAGCCGCCCCCTCTTCCTATTAAATTGATCCTGTTCCCTCTATGTATACCTGTAATATATATATATATATATATGTATATATATATATATATATATATACATATATATATATACACATTCACATATGTATTCTTATGCCTATATACCCTCTGATAAAAACAATCGATCTATCTATACACACATATAAGTATACACACACATATATGTTACATATATATACACATATATACATATATACATATATACATATATATATATATATATATATATATATATATTCCCTTCAACTTTTTTCATACTGAGAAAAGTTTCCTCAGTTACAATCATCATTTTTCCATGTAGGAATAGTTCAACAATAGTTCAGTAGTTCACATTTTCCATTTAAATAGTCCAACTTTGATAAGTTCCTTATGATTTCTTTTCCCAGTTTACCTTCTCATGCTTCCCTTGCTTCTTGTATCTGAATGTCAAATATTTTTACTCAAGTATCTAATCCACTGAATGACCATATTTTCCCCTGAAACATGATACTCAGTTTTGCTGGGTAGGTGATTTTTGGTTTTAATTCCAGGTCCTTTGACCTGGGGAATATCATATTGCAGGCCTTTGATCCCTCACTGTAGAAGCTGCCAGATCCTGTGTTATCCTGATTGTGTTTCCAAAATATTCAAATTGTTTCTTCCTAGCTGCTTATAATATTCTCTCCTTGATCGTGGTATTCCAGAACCTGGTTATAATATTTCTAGGTGTTTTCTTTTTTTGATCTTTTTTAGGAGGTGATCTGTGGATTCTTTCAATCTCTATTTTGCCTTCTTGTTCTAAAACATCAGGGCAATTTTCCTTGAGAATTTCTTGGAGGATGATTTCTACATTCTTTCTTTAATCATGGCTTTCAGGTAGTCCAATAATTTTTAAATTATCTCTCCTGTATCTATTTTCCAGGTCAGTGGATTTTCCCATGAGTTATTTCACATTGCCTTCTATTCTTTCATTTGTTTGTTTCTATTTAACAGCACCTTGATTTCTCACAAAGTCACTAGCTTCCCTTTGGTCCATTCTAAATCTGAAGTAAAAATTCTCCTCAGTGTGCCTTTGAGATTCTCTTTCCATCTAGCAAATTCTGCTTTTTAAACCATTATTACTAAAATTCTATCAGTTTTATTGTTTTTTTTTTCATAAAACATCTCTTAGTATTATTTATTAATAGAATAGGTTTTTTTGATTTCAATTTAATTAATCTCTCCTTTGGTTTTTGGTATTTCTAATTTAGTATTTTATTGGGGATATTCAATTTGTTCTTTTTTTACCTTTTTCAGTTGAATATCTAATTTAATGAACTCCATTTTCTATATTTTATTCATATGTGCATTCAGAGATACAAAACTTTCCCTAAGAACTGCTTTCATTGTATCCCACAAGTTCTGGTTTATTGTCTCTTTCTTGTCATTCTTTTGAATGAAGTTGCTGATTTTTTCTATATTTTTTGTGTTTGACCCACTCATTCTTTAGGATTAAATTATTTAGTTTCCAATTAGTTTTTAGTCTACCTTTCCAAGGTCCTTTATTATATATCATTTTTATTGCATCATAATCTGAGAAGGATGCATTTAGTATTTCTGCCTTTCTGTACTGGATTGGCAGGTTTATATGCCCTAATAAATGTTCAGTTTTTGTGAATATGCCATGCACCACTGAGAAGGAGGTATATCCCTTTTTATCCCTATTCAGTTTTCTCCAGAGGTCTACCATATTTACCACCTGTAAAATTCTATTCACCTCCTTAATTTCTTTCTTTTTTGAGGTTAGGTTTATCAAATTCAAAGAGGGGGAGATTGAGCTCTCCTCTAGGAATTTGCATGCTATGCCACTTGGTACATGTATATGTTTAATAATGATATTGCTTCATTTTTAGTGGTGCCTTTTAACAAGATATAGTTTCCTTCTTTATCTTTTTGATTAGAGCTATTTTTTGCTTTTGCTTTGTCTTAGATAAGGATGGCTACCCCTCTTTTAAAAAAATAATTGAACCCAAATATGTTTTACTCCAGCCTTTTAGCTTTACCCTGTGTTTATACCCCTATTTCAAATTCATTTCTTGTAGATAGCATATTATAGGATTGTAGGTTTTTTTCTTTATTAATATGTTTGTTTACTTTTAGTTTACAAGATTAAGTTCCATAATCCCTTAAGTTTAAAACTTCCTCCCTTTCTTTTCCCATTCCTCCACCCAATAGTGGCATGCAATTATAGGATGTGCAAATACTTTCATATTAGACATTAGTCTGGTTGTAATGAAGGATTGTAACCTATGTAATGAACAATGGGAGAGAGAAAAAACAAACAAACAAACAAGAAAAAAAGAGCAGGTAGTTTGCTTCAGTCTGTATTTAAATCCTGTTCTTTCTAGTACTTTTTCTGAATGTTGGCATCTCCTTCCATCATGAGTGTTTTGTTGTTGTCATATAACCTTGCATTGATGGCAAGAGTCCAATCTATCAAAGTTGGTCATCACACATATGTTGTGTCTGTAATTGTGTACAAATTTCTCCTGCTTCTGCTCTTCTCAGTAAACATATATTTGTATAAGTATCTCCAGGTAATTATGAAGTCCTTCTGCTCATCATTTCTTATAGCACAATAGTATTCTATCACATTCATATTCCACAACTTTTTAAGCCATTCCCCAATTGATGGGCATCCCCTTAATTTTTTTTCTTTGCCACCAAAAAAAGAGCTGCAATAAATATTTTTGTACATACGTGTCTTCTTCCACTTCTATGATCTCTTTGGGATACAACCCTAGAAGTGATATTGCTGGGTAAAATGGTATGCGATTATCTATAGCCTTTTGGGAATCATTCTAAATTCCAACCAATAATGGTTGAATAATTTTATGACTCCACCAATAATGCATTAGTGTTCTAATTTTTCCATATCCTCTCCAACATATGTCATTTTCCTATTTTGTTATCTTAGGCAATCTGACTGGTGACATGTGGTGTCTCAGAGTTGTTTTCTATTGAATTTCTCTAATAAATAGCGATTTAGAGCATTTTTATATGCTTATAGATATCTTTCATTTCTACCTCTGAATATTGGCTGTTTATATCCATTCATCATTTATCAACCAGGGAATGAGTGGTATTTTTATAAATTTCACTCAATTCTCTGTGTATTTTAGAAATGAGGCCTTTATTAGAGACACTGTTTGTCAGGGCAATTCATTCAATAACTACATTTCTTCTGATTCTAGGACTTCAAGACAGTTTTCTTTGAAAGTCACTTGGAGGATATTGTCTAGGCTGCTTTTTTCATCATGGCTTTCTGATAGACCAATAATTCTTAGGTTATCTCTCCTGGATCTTTTCTCCACGTCAGTTGTTTGGCAAGTGACATATTTTACACTTCCTTCCCATTTTTCAATTTTTATGTTTTGTTTGACTGACTTTTGATGCATCATAGAGTCCTTAGCTTCAATTTGTCTTATTCTCATTTTTAGTGAATTATTTTTCTTGGTTAGTTTTTGAACCTACATTTCCATATGTTCAGTTTTGATTCTTAGGGAGCTATTTTTTCCAGTTAGATTTTTAACTTTATTTCCCAGTTCACAAATTTTATTTTTGAAGGGTTTGTTTTCTTCAGTGAGATTTTTTCCAGTTTGGTCACTGTAGATTTAAATTTATCTTCTTCTTCTTTAATTTGGCTTTTGAAATCTTTCTTGATCTCCTCCAAGATTGCTTTTTGGGCTTGAGACCAGTTAATATTTCCTTCTGTGGTGTGAGGTATGAGTATAGAGTACATGTTGTCCTCTAAATTTGGTTGTTCTTGCTCACTATAATGGGATCATATTGTTCTTGATTTGACATATTCCTTCTTGCCCATTGTGATTTTGTATGTCCTGAATTTTTAGAGTGGATATCTGCTTCTGGGGTACAGATATGCTGTGCTTTTCAGGCTGTGAGGTAGGTGTTTGGTTGTAAACTTTTGTGTGCTGTAACCTCTGTGTGTCTAGACTGAGGCTAAGGCCAGTACTCTCAGTGATTCCCCTGAGTTACCGTGAGACTCACAGAGTAACCTCTGGGGAGTGGTAGACTGGCCACTTCAGGTTTCCACCACTGTGCCTCTGGGATAAAGCTCAGGCAGGCTCACCAGGTGGTGGTAGGCAGTACAAGTGTCTCCAGATTCCCCCGGTGGTGCTAAGGCACATCTAGATTTGTGTTGTTAGTGCTTTCTGGCTTCACCCCTCTGGGCTTTGGGAGCTCCTGCAGGTCAGCTAAGGTTGGACTTTTTGAGACCCCTCCCAGCCTTCACATCAGACTCCATACTGCTTCAGCCCTGCACTTTCTCCATGTCTCCCAAGCCTGAGGCTGTTTCCACTAATTCAGGATTTTACTCTAGGTGAGACATTGATCTCTGTTTTCTGGGTCAGGAAGGGGGAATCAGAGCAGCTAGGGATTACTCCACCATCTTGGCTCCTGGAAAATGAGGTAGGTGATTTTTAAATATCCATGCTGTGGGCTGGTAGCCCCAGGAGAAGCTGCTATGTCTGCTTCTAGCCATGTGCTTTCTCTTGCCCAGCTCTGCCTGATCCTCTATCCTATTGTGAGATGGCTGCAAATTGGCCTTGGAGTGGGTGAGTCCAGTGGGTGGAGCTCCTTCTCACTCTGCTGTAGTCTGCTCTCAGGTCCATACTGGAGCAGCCCGGTGTGCTCCATGCTCCCCCTACCAAGAACTATGTATGCGCTTTCCGGGGCTGGGAATCTACCATGCTTCATCTCCCAATGGGTTCTGTCACTCTAAAATTTGTTCAGATTTACTTTTTAAAATTTAATGACTGAATTCATGGAGGAGTTTAGAAAAGTTCCTGCTTCCTTTCCACCATCTTTGCTCCACCCCCACTCAGGATTATAGCTTTGAATCCATTCTGCTATCTTTCTCCATTTTATGGGAGAGGACATCCTCACATTCACATCCTGTTGTGAATATTATCTGTGTCTTTCTCTCCATCCTATTCTTCCCTGCTTATGCTTTTATTTCTCCCTTCTCCCTTCAACTCCTTAAGACTTTTCTGTTTGACTGCCACCTCCTTCAGTATCCCCTCCCTTTCAATCCCTCTCCTTTTTACTACCCTTCTCCCTTCTAACCCCCCCCTTTTCTTGCCCCTTCCCCCCCCCTACTTCCTGTAGGGCAAGATCGATTTCTATACTAAATGAAGTATGTTATTTCCAACTTGAACCAAAACCACTGAGAGTGAAGCTCATACACTTCTTATCTCCCTCCCTTTTTTCCTGCTGTTATAATACATGTTTATGCCTCTTCATGTGGCATAATTTATCCTTTTCTGCCTTCTCCTTTCCTCTTCTTCCATTACAGCCTCCTTATACCACTCAATAAGGTTTTTTTTATCATCACTTTAGTTAATTTATAACCAATGCCTCTATATATATATCCCTTTTAACTGCCCTGATAAATATAAAATTTTCAATATCGACAAGTATCAATTTGAGTTGATGTGTGTATGTTTTTTCCCATTTAAGTTTCTATTTCTCTCTTGAGTCTTGTATTTGGAGTTCAAATTTTCCATTGAGGTATGGCTTTTTCATCAACAAGATGTGCAAGTCCCTTATTTCACTGAATGACCATCTCCTTTCCTGAAAGATTATGCTGTTTTACTGGGTTCTTGGTTGTAGTATATGCTCTTTTGCCTTACAAAATATCACATTCCAATCCCCCCAATCTTTCATTTCAGAAGGTGCTAGGTCCTGTGTGATCCTGATTATAATTATGTGTTATTTGTATTATTTGAACTATTGCTTTTTGGTTCCTTGCAGTATTTTCTCTTTGACCTGAAAATTCTGGAATTTGGTG
Organism: Gymnobelideus leadbeateri; assembly: GCA_011680675.1. Taxonomy (NCBI): domain Eukaryota; kingdom Metazoa; phylum Chordata; class Mammalia; order Diprotodontia; family Petauridae; genus Gymnobelideus; species Gymnobelideus leadbeateri. The sequence goes on along the minus strand of WOXC01008489.1, from coordinate 20,299 downwards.
ATAATATTTCTTGGAGTTTTTAATTTTGGACCTCTTTCAAGAATTGTCCCATGAATTCTTTCAATAAATAATTTACCATTTGGTTCTAGGACCTCATGCCAGCTTACCTTGATGATTTCTTGGAAGATGCTGTCCAGGCTCTATTTTTATCATGATTTTCAGGTAAAACATAAAAACTTATATTCTGTTGGATATGTACTCCAGATCAGTTATTTTTCCAGTGATATGTTTTACCTCTTTTTCTATTTTTTCATTCTTGACATCTTGTTTTACTGATCATTGATGACTCATCGTCATTAGCTTCAATTTGACTAATTCTAATTTTATGTGAATTGTTTCCTCAGTTCATTTTTGAAGCTCCTTTTCCAAAAGTTCAGATTTTAATTTTAGGGATTAATTTTTTCCAGTTATATTTTGTACCTCTTTTCCCATTTCATAAATTTTACTTTTTAAACAGGTGTTTTCCTCAGTGATTTTTTTTTCTATTTTGGCAATTGTAATTTTAAAATAATTGGTCAATGTATCTTATCTACCTCTCTAATTTGACTTTTTAAATCCTTCTTGAGCGCTTCCATAATTATTTTTCAAATCAAGAGCAGAAAGGTGAAAGGGAAGGGGTCAATCTTACTCTCATTGAATTTACCTTAAGGAGGGAATAACATACACACTCAGTTGGGCATCTTACCTTATAGGAAATTGTTTGTGTGGGGCAGGGGGGAGGATAAAAATTAAAAATAATAGTAAAATAAAGTCAATGCTATCCCCTTCTGAATTTGTCTCTTCTCACTCCCCATAATAGTATTCTAAAGTCTTTGTTTTTCCCCATTTTGATTTCCTATTTCCTGGCCTTTCCCTTCCTCTATCACTCCCAAGCCTTCAGTTGGTTCCAAACTTCAGGATTTTACATTTGGGCAACATTCTCTTAGTTTTCCGGGCTAAAAGATGGAATTAGAGCAGCTAGGGTTTACTCTACCATTTTGGTTCCTGGAATTTCAGGTACATGATTTTTAAACATCCAGATTATGGGTTGATAGCTCCAGGAGTACCTGCTCTCACTGCCACAGGCCATGCACTTGTTTCTTACCAAGCTTTGTTGTATTACCTGTCCTGTGGTAAGAGGTCTGGGAATCATCCCCGTGGTGTATAAATCAGCTTTCCTGAGTTCTCTCTCTGGTTCCATCCTGGTGCAGCTGCCCACCTCTGTGTTATACATCCACCTCCATATGCTGCATCCACCTTCATGCTCTGTGTCCACCAATATTACCCATTATTGGAGTAGATTTTTATAAATTGATGTCCTTTTATAGACATATACTGGTTTACTTGTTTAAAATTATTTCCAACACATTTTGTCCCTTGAAATAGTATTTTGGTTTTTTTTAATACTCATCAAGAGGCTTCTATTCACACCATAATTTTCCATTTTATATAGTTATAGGTTATGGTTAATAATAACTCATATGAGGCACATAATCTATGATTATATTAAAAAGTTAGTAACAAATATTTGAAAAAGTAAGTCACCACAAAGTGTTAATGTATTTTTCAGCAATAATAATCAAGTAACTCATAGATCAAAGACAAGTATTATATTTCCAAGGAAAGATGACTCTAGGGACCACACTAAGGAATAATTCTGGAATATTTTTAGTTGAATTTGGCTTCAGTTTTTCCTAGAAATCACATTTATTTTCTTTTTGAGCAGTATTTTACCAATTCGATGGAAAGAAGGTTTTTCAACATTTACTTTCAAAAGATTTTGAGTTTATTTTTTTTCTTCCTCCCTCCTTCTAACATGAAAGAACACAAAAACCTATAATAATAGAGGGAAAGAAGTGGGGGAGAAAAGTTCTGTATGAGATGTACTCTCATCAGTTTTGATTCAAGGAGGGAATAAAACACCTTGCTAAGTACAAAAATCTATTGAGCCCTAAAGGCAATAGGAGGGGAAAAGGGAAAGAAAAGGTACAGTTTTTAGAAGGGAGGGAAGAAGTAGTAAGGGCAAAGGTTAGGGAAGGGGAGGGGAGTTGATAGGGAGGGAAAACTTAGGGAGGTGGTGTTCTAAAGGAAAACTCTTAAGGAAGTGAAGGGAGAAATAAAAGCATAAGCAGGAAAAAATAGCATGGAGGGAAAGACACAGATAGTAATCATAATTGTAAATGTTAATGGGATAAACTCCGCCACAAAATGGAAAAGGATAGCAGAATGGATTAAAAACTAAAATCCTACAATGTGCTGGTTGCAAGAACCACATTTGAAATAAAGGGATACACACAGGGTAAATGTAAAAGGCTGGAATAGAACATATTATATGGTTCTGCTAAAGTAAAAAAAAAAAACGGGGGTAGCTATCCTTAACTCAGATAAAATAAGACCAAAAATATATCAAATTAAAAGACCTGAGGAAGTAAACTATATCTGTTATTTTTTAAATTTTATTTATATTTAGTTTCTACCTTCATTTACACAAGATTTTGTTACAATTTTTCTCTCCCCATCTTTCCACTATGCCCACCACAAAATAACAAGCCTAATGAATTCCCCTTCCCCCAATCTGCTCTATCTTATATCCTCCCCTTTCACTCTGCTATGTTTCATTTGTGTGTGTGTGTGTGTGTGTGTGTGTGTGTGTGTGTGTAAGTATGTGAGGCTGGATTTGAACTCAGGTCCTCCTGACTCCAGAGCCAATGCTTTGCAAGGCATTGCTCCACCTAGCCACCCCCCCCCCAACTTTCTAGTCAGACAAGATGCTTTTCTGTACCCCAGTACCTGCATATCTGATTTCTCAGTTGCATGTATAAAAACAAAACAAAACAAAATGAACAAACAATTTTTAAACATTTGTTTTAAAACATTGTATTCCACATTTTTCCCCTTATTCCCTCCTCACCCACCACCACTGGGAAAATAAGAAATTCAATATACATCATACATGTATAGTTACCCAAATCATTTCCATAGCAGTTATCTTGTGAAAGTCTAATTTTATTTCCCTCTGTCCTATTCTGCCCCCCACTTATTCTATTTTCTCCTTTGATCCTATCCCTTTTCAAAAATGTTTGCTTCTAACTACCCTCTCCCTCATCTGCCCTCACTTCTATCATCCCCCCTCTTATCCCCTACCCACCTAATGTTCTGTAGGGTAAGATACCCGATTGACTATTTCTTATTTCCTCCTTAGGCCAAATTCAGTGAGAATCAGGTTGTCCCATTCCCTTTAACCTTCCTGTTCTTCCCCTCCATTATAGTAGTTTTCTCTTGCCTCTTTTATATGACATAATTTAACCTAATTTATCACTCCCTTTCTCCTTCTTCCAATCAATCTCTCTCACCTCTTAATTTTGTTTTTTAGATTTCATCACTTCATATTCAACTCATCCTGTACCCTCTGTTATGAATACATGAATATAAAAATACCCACACTCATATATATGTAAATATATATGTATATCTGTATATATATTTACATATACATACATCTTCCTATATATACATATAAATGCATGTATACATACATCCTCTGATACATACATAAAAGAACTGTTAGAAATTGTGTTTTCCTGATTATGTTTGCACAATATTCAAAACGTTTCTTTCTGACTGCTTGCAGTATTTTCTCTTTGACCTGGGAATGCTGGAATTTGGCTATAATATACCTAAGAGTTTAATTTTTGGGATCTTTTTCAAGAGGTGATAGGTGAATTCTTTCTATTTCTGTTTTGCCATCTGGTTCTAGAATATCAGACTCTTTTTTTGATTATGGTTTCAGGTAGTCCAATAATTTTTAAATTATCTCCCCTGCATATATTTTCTAGGTGAGTGGTTTTCCCAATGAGATATTTCACATTGCCTTCTATTTTTTTTTCATTTGTTTTGATCTATTTTATAGTATCTTGATTTCTCACAAAGTCATTAGCTTCCATTTGCTCTAATATAATTTTGAAGGAGTTATTCTCTTCAGTAAGTTTCTGAAATTCCTTTTCTATTAGGCAAATTGAGATTTTTATGCATTCTTCTCCTCATTAGATCTTTGAGCCCTTTTTGCTATTTGAGTTTGTCTATTTTTAAGGTGTTATTTTCTATAGTGTATTTTTGGGTCTTCTTTAGCAGGCTGTTGAGTTGGTTTTCATGATTTTCTTGCATCATTCTCATTTCTCTTCCCAATTTTTCCTTCACTTCTCTTACTTGATTTTCTTTTCTTTTCTTTTCTTTTTTTTTTTTGGAGGGCAATTGGGGTTAAGTAACTTGCCCAAAGTCACATGGCTAGGTTTTAGTTTGTGTGTGTTGAGTGTCTGAGGCTGGGTCCGAACGCAGGTCCTTCTGACTCCAGGGCCAGCGCTCTACTCACTGCGCCACCTAGCCGCCCCTCTTACTTGATTTTCAAAATCCTTCTTGATCTCCTCTATGGCCTGTAACCAATTCATATTTTTCTTGGAGGCTTTTTATGCAGGAGTTCTGACTTTGCTATCTTGCTTCCACTCCATGCCTTGATCCATTTTGACCCCTAAAACAGATTCTATTATCTGTTTTGCTTCTGTAGCTTGCTCATATTGACAGCTAATTACTTGACTTTTGAACCCTTTTCCATGGTAGATCTTTGCTTCCAAAAATGTGAGAGCTATGTTCAAAATTGCTGGGGGTTTTGCAGCTGCTTTAACTATTAGATTTTTCACCCTCTCTACAGCCCCCACATGCTGTGGCTCACTGATCACATGCTAGGGCCACCAGGCAAGGCAGCCATCAGGATCCAAGGAGGCCAAAGAAAGAGCAATTACCCTCTGAATGTTTGCTTGTTTCCCCTACAATTGGCAGACCATGAGAACTGGAAGAAGCCATGCAGCAGTGGCTGTAGCCACTGCACCTCCTCTGCTTCTGGCTCAGAGGGAATCAGTGAGCGTGTGCTCCTGCTTTACCCAACAAAGTTCCACACTAACCTTTTACTTTGTCTTTCACATTTGTGGATTGAGAAGTGTGGAAATCACTACAGCTGCTGGTGATTTACTCACCTGAAGTCTGCTCCAGGTGTGGCTGGTTAGGGCTACCCTAGGGCTAAAACTGTGGTGCGGGTGGGACTGTGCTCTACTCCCAGCATGCTGCAATGAACCATTCCTGCTGGCCTGCCTGGGCTTCCTTCTGTGGGAGATTTGTTTTTCTTTGTCACTTTGTGGGTTCTGTGTCTCTAAAGTCTGTTTAGAGTTTTATTTTTTTGTTACATGTATTGGAGGAGGTAGAAGCCAGAGCTGTACAGAAGTGCTATTTCTACTCCACCATCTTGGCTCCATGCTCTCTGCCCCCCAAAATTTTCTTTAAATATGTTGTCTAAATCCTTCTTTTGATTATGGTTTTCAGGTAATTATCACTGCTGGATGTGTTTTCTAGTTCAGTTTTTTTTTCCCCCATGAAACATTTTGTATTTTCTTCACGTGGTAATTCTGGAACTAGAGTCCGAAGATTCCCCTGGTTATTCTAAGGAATGTGGAAGTCCTGGTCTTAGCATTTTTCTGCTCCACCACAATGGGGTTCAGGATTACCCACTGATTTGCTGAGATGGGGCTTAGTGCTGGCTTGCTGAGCCACTCCCTTTCCTGGGTTGGGCTCCACTTTCATTTGGTGCCATGGACATTTCTTGCCAATCCTCCAAGTTTATTGGTCTAAAAGATTGTTTCACCCCATCTTTTTGGCCGATTCTCCTATTTCAGGATTTGTTTATGGTATCTATTTTATGGTTATTTGGAGGTGAGTATGGGAGATTTGCAGTGGTTTCCTGGTTACTCCACCATCTAAACTACAGAAAATACTCTTCCAGCCCATTTTTAAACAAGCTAATATTTACTCATGTACTCACTCCCATTTTGTACTTTTATTGTTATAAAAAGACAAATGATAGGGATTTAACAGTAGTAGAAGATATTAAGAAGATATGTCAAGAATATGCAAAAGAACTATTGAAGAAAGATTTTAACATCACTGATAATCACAATGGTATAAATGCTGATATGGAGCCAAATTTACAGGAGAATGAAGTCAACTAGGCCTTAGGAAGCATTGCTAGCAATAAGGGTGGTGGATGTAATGGAATTCCTGCTGAACTGCTTAAAAATCTAAAAGATTCTACTGCTGAAGTGATGTACTCAATATACCAGCATATTTGGAAACCAAAACAGTGGCCATTGGATAGGAAAATATTAGTTTGCATTTCAATCCTCAAAAAGGGCAATGCCACAGAATGTTCAAAATATAGAAAAATTGTACTTATTTCATATGCCAACAAGTTTATGCTTATGATTCTGCAAGATAGTCTCTAGCAATATGTGAACTAAGAATTAGCCAGCAAGCTGACTTTTGAAAATGCAGAGGAACTAAAGAACAAATTGTGAACATTTACTGAATTATGCTGAAAGCAAGGGAGTACCAAAAGAAAATACTTCTATTTCATTGACTACACTAAAGCCTTTTACTCTGTGGATTGCAGTAAAATATGTCGAGTCATCAAAGAGATGAGAGTGTCATATCATCTTGTCTCCTGAGAGGCCTGTATGTGGGCCTAGAAGCAACAGCCAGAGCCAAATATAGAACAGTTGTTTGATTTAAGATCAGAAAAGGGATATGACAAGACTGAATGTTGTCACCTTATTTATTCAACTTATATGAAGAATGTATCATGACTAGATGCATCAAAAGCTAGAATTAAGGTTGGGGGAAAATATCAACAACCTAAGGTATGCAGATGACACCACTCTGATATTAGAAATTGAAGAGAAATTAGGAAGCCTCTTTATAAGGTAAAATAGTAAAATATAAAAATTGGCATAAAATTATGATCTACTGCTCCTATCAATTGTTGGCAAATTAAAGGAGAAGTAATGGAAGCAGTTTCAGATTCTTACATCCTTCAGCTCAAAGATCACTACAAACAGTAACTGCATCCATGAAATTAAAAGATGCTAGGTCCTTGGAAGGAAAGCCATGGACAATCTGAACAATATACTAAAAATATAATATATCACCTTGCCAACAAAGATCAGTATGCTTAACGTTATATTTTGCTTTGCTTTGCTTTTTCCAGTAGTGATATATGGCTATGAGAACTGGACTATAAGTAAAACTGAGCACTGCAAAATTAATCCTTTCAAATCATGGTATTGGAGAAGACTTTTGAGAGACCCTTTGACATCAAGATCAATTCAGTCAATACTTAAAGAAATTGATTCAGGCTGTTCACTGGAAGGTCAGATATGGAAACTGCAACTTAAATACTTTATCCATAATGAGACGATGGGACTTAATTGGAAAAGACTTTAATGTTTGGAGAAATTAAAGGCAAGAAGGGAAAAGATACAGCTGAAGTGGAAATAGATAGATAGTATCATGGAAAAATGAACATTCAAAGACTTTGATCAAGAGTGCTGTATAGAAGGGCCTTGTGTGCAATGGTCCTTGGGGTCATGAAGCATCCACGAAATAATGAACCAATGGAACATTAAAAATAAGCCCTGATATTTGTTCCACTTTAATATCAGCTTCTTAAATTTTGTATGGTATTATATGCTGTCAACATTGTCTTCCAAATTCTATAAGCCAGGATGTCAGCTAATATATGCAGCCACTTTTATGTCATCTATGTTTGTAATCAAGCTCTCATTAACCATATTAAAAAACACAGGGCCAAGATCATATCCCTAGAGCACCTATAATACAAAGATTCTTCAAATTTTACATTAAATTATCAACATTTCATCCTTAGGTTGTCAATCAATCTGTTCCAAATCCTTCTAACTATATAATGTCTTTAAAAAATACAAAACAGAACAAAGCAATCCTATGCTTTGCCAAATTCTATATAAAATATATCCCTCCTTGATAGAAGTGCATCTTTACTAAAATATGTTATCTAGTTCTGAGCTCAGTACTTAAAATAACAGGGATGATTTTCTCTTTCTCTAGGTTGCTATTGTTGTTTCCTTATTTGTCACTATTTTCTTCTTAACATAACCCATTATAACATTAATGCTTTCTGTCAGCCACCTCACACTATTGACTCATATTCAACTTGTATTATACTAAAACCTTCAGATCTTTTTTTTTCATAGAAAAGATAGCATGGTCCCCAGTTCTTCCTATCTCCTAAATGAAAAAAATATTTTGGCACTATTTGTAAGATTCCACTCTTATTTCTATTATCTTATTAACATCAGTCCATTTTTGTAGCCTGTCAAAATATATCTGGACTGTAATTCAATGAGTGAGGTGATCATCCAAGCTTTATGTCATTGATAAACTTAATAAGTCTTTATGACCATTGGACCTAAATGACTCCAGAGTCTCAAGAATGTGAGCCTGGTGACTTTGAATATTGATCCTCAACTTGAATCCAATTTGATGGATTTTATCCATTGCTTCAAAGCTCCAGTATCCATTTTCCACAGACCCAATAGCCCAACTTCCTCATATGCCTCACTGCTTTTCTAGAGCAGCAGATGTGCCCATGTTCTCAAATGTAATAGCCAGCTCATCCATATAGTCTGAGACAGGACCAGAATTGTCAACCAAAAAGAAATCAACACCGAGAGGGCAGAGCTAAGTTGGTGGAGTAGAAGCAGGAAAACTCCATTAGCTGCTTCCATAACCACCTCAAATATCTATAAAATATGACTCTAAACAAACTTTAGATCTACAGAACCACAAAATGACAGAGAAACAAATCTCCCTCTGAACGCAGCCTGGAAGGCTGGCAGGAAGTGTTCATCATAGTGTGATGGGAGCAAAGCCAAGCCCTGTGTGAGCCCATGGTTTTAGCCTCAGGGTGTCCCAACCAGCCATGGCTGGAAGGAATTAAGGAGAGTGGATAACAAGCAGCTGTGGAGGTTTCCAGATATATCAACCCATAAATACCAAAGGCAAAGTAAATGATCTGTTTGGACTTTGGGAACAGGGTGTCCAAGAGTGTGGTCCAGTCTCTGCCCCTAGAGGGAGAAGAAGCAGAAGCATGGTGAGTCTTGCAGCCACCACCACATAGCTGCTTCAGAGATCCTGGCCTGTGGATCAAAGGGTACCATGCAACCATTCTGAGGGGTAATTGCTTTTGGTTTAACCTGCTTAGATCTGAATTGCTGTCTTGGGTGGTGGTTCTGGGGTGTGTGACCAGGTGCTCTGTGGAGGCCTCAGAGAGGGCACACAACTTATAGTTCTGGAAACTGCAAAAAAACCAGTGATTTGGGACAAAGCTATCCTCAGTGGAAGTAGAGTTCTACTGTGGCAAAAAGCTCAAAACTCAAGTAATTGAGCAGCAAAATGAGCAAGCAAAGGAAGCAAAGCAATCCAACTTTAGATTCATTTTGGGGGGACAAAAAGGATCAAAGCATGGAATGGCAGTAAGACAACAAAGTCACAACTCCTGCACCAAAAGCATTCAAGAAAATATTAACTAGTTACAGGTCAAAGAGAAGCTTAAGAAGGATTTTGAAAACCAAATAAGAAAAGTGGAGGAAAAGTTGGGAAGAGAAATGAGAATGATGCAAGAAAATCTTTTAACAATCTTCATACTTTTCTTGAATTGTTCTCATTAAAAAAAAAAAAAAACGTTTCCTCAGTCTCTCTTATTTTACTTATAAAGTCTTTTTTAAAGATCTATGATTTTTTTTTAGCAGGTGACCATTTGACATTACTCTTTTGGGTGGGAGAGGCTTTTAATTTTTTGCTTTTGTATCCCTCTTTGAAGATGAACCAGAGTCTTCTCTAACCCTACATTAACCTTCTATAATTGGGTACTTTCTCCTTTGCTGCTCATTTTTTTTAACTTGTAGGAGCTTATTTTTGTAATCACCTCTAGTCCTGTGTATGGAGTTAGTGTCTCTGTCCTCAGATCCTCCTTTAGTTCTAAACTCTGGCCTACAGCTGAAACCAGAAATTCTGCTATCCTGCAAGTGGTCACAACCAGCAGTCTCCCTGAACCACTCCTGCACTCCCTGGGAATGTGCTGGTGCCTTCTCACTCAGGATCCTGTCTTAGTAGCACAGTGGTATCTGGCATCCCTCATCAGCAGAGATTCCCTCAATCTCCGAGATGAAAGTTCCTGAGACTGGGACTGAAGCTACCTTCTCACCCAGCTAGCCCTAGGGCTTGCTGCTTGCTGTTTCAATGGAACTAGATTGGAGGTGTTCTGACTTCAAAGGAACCAAATTTCAATCCTGGGATTTTTCTTTTGATTTTCTTTGGTTGACTTCAGATGACCACTTTTCTGCTTCAATTCTTTTTAATTTTTACTCTTCTCTGTTAGCCCTGAGACACTGTTTTGTGTTGCTTGTGGGGAGAATCTGGGGAGTTCGTAATTTTCTGACCTACTCTGCCATCTTCTCATCTTAACCTATTAAAATTTAACTTCTGACCTTATCATTCTAATGAAACTGCTCCCTCTAAATGATCTTTTGGTTTGCAAAATTCAGTGTCTTTTTTCCAGTTTTCATTCTATTTGATACCTCTGCGGCCTTTGACACTGTTTATCCTATCCTCTGTGATATGATTTTCTCTCTACATTTTACAACACTTTCTCCTGGTGTTCCTCCTAACCTATCTGGCTGCTCTTTCTCTGTAACCTTGGCTAGATTTTCCAGCAGATAATACTCTCTAATAGTAGTTCTCCTTTGGAATTCTGTCCTATACTGTCTTCTTTCCTCTGCTTAATTTCACGTGGTGATCTCATTAGTTCCCATGGACTTAATTACCATGACTTTGCTGAAGATCCTCAAATCTTCCTTTCCTGTTGCTCTTCATTGACCTCATATCTCACATTTCCAATTCCATTTCATGCATCTTGAACTTTCCAGTAGATAACTTTAAATCAATATGTTCCAAAGAATAGTCATTATTATTTTCCTAAATGCTCCCCTCCCCCCAACATTCCCATTAAATAGATGGCTACATTATTCTCCCAGCCCCTCAGACTCATTAATTAGGAGTGATCCTAGAGTACTTACAATCTTCAGTCTTCCATTATCTTTCCTGTTGCAAAGACTTATCAATTTCACTGCTTCCCTGAGCCTCAGTTTGTAAAATGAGTGATTTAATCTTTATGGTTCCAGATGTTGCTTCTTTTAGAAACTTTAAATCTATGATTTTGTGATAATTCATATACAGCTTTGTGTTATCTTCTTGTGTTATCTTAATTTTTTTTTTAAAGCAATTGGGGTTAAGTAACTTGCTCAAGGTTACACGGCTAGTCATTATTTATGCGTGGGTGCTCATTTTCTGAGGCCGTATCTGATCTCGGGTCATCCAAACTCCTAGGCTGGCGCTCTTACTCACTGCGCCACCTAGCCGCCCCTTTAGGGCAATTGGGGTTAAGTAACTTGCCCAAGGTTACACAGCTAGGTTTTTTTGTTCGTATGGATTAAGTGTCAGAGGCCGGCTCCGAACTCAGGGCCTTCTGATTCCAGGGCAGGCGCTCTATTCACTGCGCCACCTAGCCTCCCCGCTTTTTTAAAGCAGTTTATACATTTTGCCTGTAGTTCTGCCTTCTGAGGAAGGCTAAAACTAATTTAAACTCTTTTCTTGATTCTAAGGAGTATGTTTCACCTAAGTTTTCACTTCTTCAACATAAAGATCATTTAAAAAATTTTCTACCAATTACAAATAATTGTAAAATTATTTTTAAAATTTTAATTTATTTGTTTATTTCTATTTCATTTATTTCTATAATTCTGGTGTATGCTGTATTAGGGTCCTCAAGCCTCATGAGTCATGGCTGTAATTCAACAAAGGCATATCTTAATATATCCATCATCAAAATGATGATTTAAAGGAACAAAATAAAGGACTGAATACACAAATATTTGTCCCTTACTCTAATTCCAATCGAGCACTCTTAAAAGGCTTTCTTTTTTTCCTATGACTCTACTTTCTGAATATGTCTTCTATTTATAATGCAGTACCTTAGCCTACTCCACTGCAATGTTTAGGCAGTTTCATGCTTTAGACTCTGTTCCCCAATATTAATTTGCTATACCTACAAATAACTAAGTCCCCAAACCTACAAGGGCATACCTGACCTCAGATTCATTCAAATATATATAAGGGGTCATAAAACTTAGAAGCAAAGACTATTCAAACCCCTTTTTATTCTACTTTCATAAAATAATACTGAGTGGTTAATAAAATATATTAGATGGAAGAAAACATTATATCTTTTGTATTAAATTAATGCCTAATCAGTAACTCAAGACTCCTCTACTGGATAACATATATCTGCCAGAGTCTCACTTTGCATTTCCAATGGCATGATTCTTGGGTACAGAAAAGTCATACAGAGATAAAACATGAAGTCTCTGAGGATGGGAAGCTGATCGCTGTACTTCAAAGACCTATGACATGTTATTCCTAGAGAAGTATAAACCGGAGCATATAAAGGGGGCTACTGAATAACTACCCTTATATAGTGTGAAATATTAGGCAAAAAAGAAAGAAAGAAAGAAACAAACAAAGAAACAAAGAAATTGAGGCTTTTTCAGCTGACAGTACTCAAAGGAGACAAGAAAGTGCTTCCATGTTCTAATGTGCCCACTGAAGTTTCTCATTAAATAACTATGACATGAAGCTTACCATATGAATATTTTGATGAAGACACTGAAAATGGCCACCTATATAATACAGGTACTTACTACAGAATTCACATATGACATGGAGTGATAAATGAGTGCATTTAGAGTGACATACTCACCAGTTACAAGAGTGCAGTTGTTCACATTTAGATTAAATAACCCTGATACTCAATATTCTTATGTGATGTCAAGAAGTACAGCTGCATTCCTCTCCAACTATACTTGAAAGAAATGAGAATAGAGATTATAATTGAGAATTGATTGAGATATGTGAAAGAGAAAGGATGAATTCTCAATGAATGGGAAATATCTCTGGGAGTGTCCTTATTTCCTATGGGAGCAGAGAAATGTTGCATATTACTTCAGTTTCTGTTGTACCATATGGAAGACTTCTTGCTGTTATATGTATTTATTTTTTTAAAGTTCCTTTGAATGAATTTTTCAGGATGGCTTACACTTATACCTATAATCTCTTTGGTATAAAATACCTTATGGGGTGGGTCAGTGGCATGCTGTATAGAGCACCAACCCTGGAGTCAGGAGGACCTGAGTTCAAATTCAGCCTCAGACACTTAACACTTAACTAGCCATGTGACCTTGGGAAAGTGCCTTAACTCCAATTGCCCTGCCCTCCCACCTCCAAAAAGCAAAAAACAAAATAAGACAAAACTGGAATAAAGAGCTTGTGTGGAGGAATCTCACTCTGTCAAAGTGAAATGGAGAATATTATACAACTAAATATGTTTGGAAGATTGGCTACAGTGCCAAGACATCAATTTCTTTTTTTTTCTTTTTTGTGAAAAAATGATGGAAGAAAACATAAGAATTGGAAAAAATTAGAAATGTACAAAAAAAAAAAAACCTTTCTCTTCATACAGTTTCTAAATTAATTAATTCAAAATTGAAAGGAACTTCAAAGACTAAACTAATATAATATAGTCCCAAATATGAATCCATTCTGCAAGTTTTGATTCAAATTTTGCTTAACTACTTTTGCTACAAGCTAATTTAGTCATTTCCATATTTAGATGGCTGAAGCTATTAGGAAGCTTTTCTTGATCAACCCTAATTTTTTAAAGCAGTTTATACATTTTGCCCCTAGGTCTGCCTTTTGAGCAAGGCTAAAACTAATTTAATCTCTTTTCTTGATTCTAAGGAGTATGTTTCACCTAAGTTTTCACTTCTTCAAAGTAAAGATATTTTTTTTTATTTTCTACCAATTACAAATAATTGTAAAAATATTTTTTTTAATTTTAATTTATTTGTTTATTTTTAGGTTACAAGATTCAATTCCATAGTTCCTTGAGTTTCGAATTTCCCTTCCCTCCCTCTCCCCACCCCCCAAGGCAGCATATAGTCCACTATAGATTTGAAAATACTTTCCTAATAGACATTAGTCAAGTTACAAAGGCATATTGTACTAGACAGGATGAAAAATGATAAAGAAGAAATAAAACCAAACAATGAAAAGAAAAAGATCAATTAGTTTTCTTCCATCAGGATTCAAGCTCAGTTCTTTCTAGTTATTTCTCTGGATGTAGGCATCTATCTCCTTCATGAGTCATTTGTGATTGACTTATATCACTGAATTGCTGAAAAGAGTCCAGTCTGCCATGGTTGGTCATCACAAATATGTTGTGTCTGTGATTGTATACAGATTTCTCCTGGTTCTACTCTTCTCACTGAGTGTCAGTTTATATAAGCCTCTACAGGTAAATATAAAAACTGTCTCCTCCTCACTTCTTACAGCACAATAATATTCCATTACATGCATATACCACAACTTGTTTAGCCATTCCCCAATTGATGGTCACCCATTTAATTTCAAACTCTTTGCAACCAAGAAAAGAGCTGCTATAAATATTTTTGTACATATGGGTCTCCCTCCCTTTTCTATGATCTCTTTGGGATATAACCCTAGAAGTGGTATTGGTGGGTCAAAGGGTATGAAATTATTTATAGTCCTGTGGGAATAGTTCCAGATTGCTCTCCAGAATGGTTGGATAAGTTCACAACTCCAGCAGCAATGCATCAGTGTTCCAATTTGCCCACATCCTCTCCAGCATTTGTCATTTTCCTCTTTTGTCATCTTAGCCAATCTGACTGGAGAGATGTGGTACCTCAGAGTTGTTTTGATTTGCATTTCTCTAAACAATAGCGATTTAGAGCATCTCTTCATATGCTTATAGATATTTTTAATTTCTTTTTCTGAAAACCGCCTGTTCATATCCTTTGACCATTTATCAATTGGGGAACGACTTGTATTCTTATAGATTTGACGAAATTCTCGGTATATTTTAGAAATGAGTACTTTATCAGAGACATAGGTGGTAAAAATTCTTTCCCAATATCCCACCTCCCTCTTGATCTTGGTTACATTGGCTTTGCTTGTACAGGAGATTTTCAATTTCATGTAATGAAAATTATCCATTTTCCATTTTATATTGCTTTCTAAACCCTGTCCCTCTCCACAAATCTGCCAGATAAACTATTCCTTGCTTTCCCAGATTGGTTACAGTATCATCCTTTATACCTAGATCATGCATCCATTTAGACTTGATTTTGGTATATGGTGTTAGATAATCTTCAATGGCCAGTTTCTGCCATACTGTATTCCAGTTTTCCCAGCAGTTTTTATCAAATAGTGCATTCTTATCCCCAAAACTGGGGTCTTTGGGTTTATCAAACAATACATTACTATACTCATTAACTGCTGGATCTCATGCACCCAATCTGTTCTATTGAGCCACTATTCTACTCCTCAGCCAGTACCAAGCAGTTTTGATGACTGCTGCTGTATAATACAGATTAAAGTCTGTTATACCTAGTCCACCTTCCCTAGCTTTTCTTTTCATTAATTCCCTTAATATTCTATACCATTTGTTTTTCCAAATAAATTTTGTTACTATTTTGTCTAACTGTATAAAGTAGTTTTTTGGTAAATTGATTGGTATGGTACTAAACATATAATTTAGTTTTGGGAAAACTGTAATTTTTATTATATTAGCTCGACCCAGCCACGAGAAATTGATATTTTTCCAATTAGTTAGATCTGACTTTACGTGTGTGAGAAGTGTTTTGTTGTTCTGATCATATAGGCCCTGGGTTTGTTTTGGCAGGTAGATTCCCAAATATTTTATAATGCCTACAGTGACTTTAAATGGGATTTCTCTTTCTATCTCTTGCTATTGAATTTCATTAGAGATATATAGGAATGCTGAGGATTTACGTGGGTTTATTTTATATCCTGCAACGTTGTCAAATTTATTTATTGTCTCAAGTAGTTTTTTACTTGATTCTCTAGGATTCTCTAAGTATATGATCATATCATCTGCAAAGAGTGATAGCTTCTCTTCCTAATTTGATTCCTTTGAATTCTTTTTCATCTCTAATTGCTACTGCTAACATTTCTAGTACCCGATTGAATAAAAGGGGTAATAGTGGACAGACTTGTTTCACTCCTGATCTTATTGGAAATGTTTCTAGTTTAACCCCATTGCATATAATACTTGTTGATTGTTTAACATAGAAGCTATCTACTATTTTAAGGAAGGCTTCATTTATTCCTATATGTTCTAGTGTTTTTAATAGGAATGGATGTTGTACTTTGTTGAAAGCATTTTCTGCATCTATTGAGATAATCATGTGGTTTCTGCTAATTTTACTGTTGATATAATCAATTATACTGATGGTTTTAATAATTTTAAACTATCCTTGCATTCCTGGAATAAATCCTACGTGATCAACGTGCATTATTCTTGTGATAAGTTGTTGTAATCTTTTAGTTAATATTTTATTCAACATTTTTGCATCTAAATTCATGAGGGAAATTGATCTATAATTTTCTTTCTCTCTTTTATCTCTTCCTGATTTAAGAATCAATACCATATTTGTGTCATAAAAAGAATTTGGTAGGAGTCCTTCTTCACTAATTTTCCCAAATAGTTTGTAGAGAACTGGAATCAATTGTTTTTTAAAAGTTTGATAGGGGCGGAGCCAAGATGGCAGAGTAGAAACATCCAAGGCACTCTTCGCCCAGATTACCTGCAAACTATGTAAAAGGGGACTCTGAACAACTTCTGGAGCCCCAGCACCCACAGAATGACACAAAGAAGCTAACCTCCCACTGAGGACAGCCCAGCAGCCCTGCAGGAAGGACCAGCGCAGCCGTCTTGGAGCCGGCAGCACAGCTGCTCAGTGCATGGGGAGCCGAGCCCAGGTCTGCCTGAGCCTCGGTTTTAGCCCCAGGGCCCGAGCCAGCAGCCGGCTGGAGGGACCCCAGAACACCAGAAGTTGTGGCGATTCCAGAAGTATCAACACAGCCATGCCTAAGACAAAGTGACAAGTGCCCTTTGGACTTTGGGACCAGTATTTGGGGATCATATCGGCTTCCTCCCCTGGGGGCTAGAAGCTGCTGAAGAGACATGCCATTTTGTAGTTTTCAGTGGCAGCTCCAGCTCCTGGCCTGTGAAGTGTAAGGAGACACAGTGATCAGTCTTGGGGGGTAATGGCTCTTAACCTCCCTGGATCTGGATTGTGGTCTGCGGGGGAGGTTGTGGAGTTGATATCCAGCATGGCAGAAACGGATGTTGTTCCCCCACACTTTCGGGATGGAAGCTCCCCTGTCTGGGGGCAGAGTCATACTGGGGCAACAAGCCCAAAAGTCAAGTAATTAAGTGGCAACATGCCAAGGCAAAGGAAACAAATTAAACATAAAAACGCAACATTAGACTCCTATTTGGAGGGCAAAGAGAATCGAAGCAGAGAATGGGAGGAGGACTGTGAGGTCAGAAGTCCTGCTCCAAAAGCCCCAAAGGAAAATATGAGGAGGTATGAGGAGGTTGCAGGCCATAGAGGACCTTAAGAAGGACTTTAAAATCAAATAAGAGAAGTGGAGGAAAATGGGGAAAAGAAATGAGAAGGATGGAGGAAAAGTACGAAATGAGAGTCAACAGGCTGACTGAGGAAAATGACACCTTAAAAAATAGACTAACTCAAACGGCAAAGGAGGCCCAAAATGACAATGAAGAGAAGAATGCCTTAAAAAGTCAAATTTGCCAGATAGAAAAAGAATCTCAAAAGCTCACTGAGGAGATTCATTCCTTCAGAGTTAGACTGGAGCAAATGGAAGCTAATGACTTTATGAGAAATCAAGATGCTGTTAAAGAGATCCAAACAAATGAAAGAATAGAAGGAAATGTGAAATATCTCATGGGAAAAACCACTGACATGGAAAATAGATCCAGGAGAGACAATTTAAAAATTATTGGACTACCTGAAAGCCATGATCAAAGAAAGAACCTAGAAATCATCCTTCAAGAAATTCTCAAAGAAAATTCCCCTGATGTTTTGGATCCACAGGGCAAAATAGAGGTTGAAGGAATCCACTGACCACCTCCTGAAAAAGACCCCAAAAACAAAACTCCCAGGAATATTATAGCCAGGTTCCAGAATCCCCAGATCAAGGAGAAAAATACTACAAGCAGCCTGGAAGAAACAATTTCAATATTTTGGAAACACAATCATAATAGTACAGGACCTGGCAGCTTCTACACTGAGGGATTTGAAGGGCATGGAATATGATATTCCAGAGGGCAAAAGAGCTGGGAATGAATCCAAGGGTCACCTACCCAGCAAAACTGAGTATTTTTTTTTAGGGGAAAATATGGTCATTCAATGGAATAGAGGACTTTCAAGCATTCCTGAGGATAAAACCAGAGTTGCATAGAAATTTGACATCTAGACACAAGAAGCAAGAGATGCCTGAGAAGGTAATCCGGGAAACGAAATCAAAAGGAACTAATCAAAGTTGACCTATTTACATTCCTACATGGAAAAACAATCTTTTACCTTTACCCTGTGGGTATCCCTTTGTTTTACATGTGTTTCTTGTATACAGCATATTGTAGGATTATGTTTTTTTTTTTTTTTTGCATTTTCTTTTTTTTTTGTTTTTTTTTTAATTAATTTATTAGTTTAGTTTCAGCTAAGATTCAATTCCATAGTTCCTTGATTTTCAAATTTCCTTTACTTCCCTCCCCCCTCCCCTCATGACATCATATAGTACAGTATAGGGTCTGCAAATGCATTCATATTAAACATTATTCCAATTACAAAGGCATATAGTACTAGGTGGGATGAAAGATGGTAAGGAAGAAGTACAACCAAACAATGAGAAGAACAAGATCATTTAGTTTGCTTCCATCAGGATTCAGGCTCAGTTGTTTCTAGTTATATCTCTGGATGGCACATTTCTCACTTTCTTGAGTCATTCGGGATTAACTTATATCACTGCATTGCTGAAAAGAGTCCAGTCTGTCATAGTTGGTCGTCACAGATATGGTATGTCTGTGATTGTATACAAATTTCTTCTGATTCTACTCTTCTCGCTCAGCATCAGTTTGTTTTTTAATCCATTCTGCTCTCTGCCTCTGTTTTATGGGAGAGTTCATCCCATTCACATTCACAATAATGACGACTATCTGTCTCTTCCCCCCCATCCTATTTCCTCCCCTTCTTGTGTTTTTGTTTTTTCCTTCTCCCATCCTCTCCTTGAAGTTTTCCCTCTTGACCACCCCCTCCCTCAGTGTTCCCACCCAGCGAACCCCATTCTTATCTTACCCTCTCCCCTTACTACTATTTCCCTCCCCTCTAATCCCCCTCTTTACACTCCTCCTTTTAATACCCCCCTTACCCTCCTACTGCCTATAGGACACAATAAATGTTTATACTTATCAGAGTAAGTTACTCCCTGTTTGCCATCAAACCAATGAGAGTAAATTTCAAACAGTGCTCCTTTCCCTCCCTCCTTTTCCTCTATTTAATGAATTTATGTGTCTATACACATTAGAATCTTAAAATTTACTGCTTAAGTTGGTCCCTCTTTGAACTAGAACTAGTGATAATAGTGTTTTGATGTTGTTCCTCTCTCTCTTTAGTTCCCCTCTAATATAGCATGTTTGTATGCCTCTTCAAATGGCATATTTTACCTTTTCCTACAGCATCATTTCCTTTTATGCCATTACAGAACCTTTGATCCCCTTAATAAGTTTTTTTTTTTTATCTTCATTTTAAATCATTCATTCCCACACCCTCTATCTATGTATAACCCTTTTGAAGGTCAAGGTTATCATAAAAATTTCAATATTGACAGTTATCAGCTACACATATAGGGATGTGAACATTTTGCTCTTGTTGCATCCCAAGTAATGAGCGTGTGTTTGTGGGTGTGGATGTGTGCACTTATGCATGTGTGAGTCTGTGTTTTCCTTATTTACCTTTTGATATCTTTCTTGAGTCTTGTAATTGGAGATCAAAATTTCCATTGAGCTGTGCCTTTTCCATCAGGAAACTCTGGAAGTTCCTTATTTCATTAAACTACCATCTCCTTGCCTGAAAGATTATGCTTAGTTTTGCCGGGTAGTTAATCCTTGGTTGTAGTCCTAGCTCTCTTGCCCTAAGAAATATCAAGTTCCAATCCCTCAGATCTTTTACTGTAGGGGCTGCTAGGTCCTGTGTGATCATGACTGTAGTTCTTCAATATTTAAATTGTTTCTTTTGGGTTCTTGCAGTATTTTTTCCTTAATCTTGTAATTCTGGAATTGGCTACTATTTTTCTTGGAGGTTTCAATTTGGGATCTCTTCCAGGAGGAGTCTGATGAATTCTTTCAATAACTATTTTTCTTCTGATTCCAGGACTTCAGGAC